>JAJLVT010000015.1:0-116788 GCA_030564545.1 Saturnispora mendoncae
TCCATTCTCAACTGTTACAATTACATCTGGTACATTACCTCAAACCACATACTTGACCACCAGTATTGACAAGACAACAACTGTTACTGAGGAAGTTATTGTTGTTCCAACCATTCCATTTGGTACTGTTACTGTTACATCCGATGTTCCAGCTTTGACCACTACCTTTGTTACAACCAAGGACAAGGATGGTAATCCAACCACCGAATACCTTGTCATTGTTCCATTCTCAACCATTACCATTACATCTGGATATGACGCTGCTTACACAACAACCGTTGCAACTACCGATAGTGATGGAAACATTATCACAGAAGTTGTAGTTGTTGAACCATTAGCTATTAAAACAACTGTTGTTGAAAATATTACTCAAGCAACTACTGAAACAATTACTGAGACCGTTAAGGGTGAATGTAGTACATTTGTCTTAGTTAAGGTTCCATCATCAGAAGCTCCAACTTGGACTGAAACCGTTACAACCATTACAACAGATGTTGTTTCTTGTGAAACAACATCAAATATTACAAAAAATGGATCAACAGAGGTTGTTGTTTTGGTTCCAGCTACACCTATGTCTACAGGTAATGGTATGGTTGTATTGACATCAACCTCAACAGTCAAGGATTCCTCCGAAAACATTATTGGATACAGCGTTTACGTCATTACTTCAACAACAGCTGATGTTGAAACAGGAAAGGTTGATACAAACAAACCTGAAATGACTGATAAAAACACAACTACAATGAATGATACAAAGTCAACTGGTTATACTGATAACAAGACAACTACAGAGAGTACCACAGCAAGCAACACAATTGCTGAGTATGATAATGCAAACTCTGGGTCAGAAATTAACAATTCATTGGTGCTTTTATTGAGTGCCTTTATTGCCGGTTTGTTTTATATTTGATTTTTATTTTTATCATTTTTTTTTAATATATATTTTTTTTTTCTACATTGAGCTTTTCTTCTTACATATGGCAATGGACGTAATCGATTAGCTACGAGGAACTTGATAGTTTGTACAGTCAATAAATCTATTTAATTTGAAAGTATCATCTGGATATATTACGTACTGACTGAGTGAATATACGATTATTTATAGTTTACAATTGTATCTTCTTTGTTTATAAAGTTTGATCCAGAATGATGACCGAGTCACAGCCTTTACCCCAAAGCCAAGGGGTTCACTGACAGTAACGGAAACAACAACAGATGCAAGTGATATATGCTCCTGAAGAAATAATATGCCTGCAATCATTCCAAACTTTATTAAATTACATAAATCCATACCAATAACCCGATCTCAGCGGATATGAAAAACCACCACATCATAAGGAACAGAAATAGCCACATTTAGGTTAACATTCAACAGCAAGTTCCTGAACATTAACAATTAATGTTTTTCCGGAAGGATACTGTTCTTGGGGGAAATCTGCAGATGGGATAATGGCTCAATTATTTTTTTGGAAGATGGAATACCATCATTTGCATGTCTTTATATTTTTTTACAATTACGGGAGTGTTATTTTCTAATTACGAGAGTGTGATTTAACAATTAGAATAGAATAATTGTGTAAACATTCTTGTCAATATTTTCCGGAAGGATACTGTTCTTGGGGGAAATCTGCAGATGGGATAATGGCTCAATTATTTTTTTGGAAGATGGAATACCATCATTTGCATGTCTTTATATTTTTTTACAATTACGGGAGTGTTATTTTCTAATTACGAGAGTGTGATTTAACAATTAGAATAGAATAATTGTGTAAACATTCTTGTCAATATTTTCCGGAAGGATACTGTTCTTGGGGGAAATCTGCAGATGGGATAATGGCTCAATTATTTTTTTGGAAGATGGAATACCATCATTTGCATGTCTTTATATTTTTTTACAATTACGGGAGTGTTATTTTCTAATTACGAGAGTTTTTTTTTTCAATTACGAGAGTATCATTTTACATTTACGAGAGTGTAATTTTACAATTAAGAGAGCAATATCGTATGATTACTATTGTTAAGGGTTTTGGGGAGGGACTTCGTTTGGACGTCATCTGGAAGTCGGATAAAGGCTATTAATTTTAATTTTTTGAAGATGGGATAACATCCTTTGCGTGTCTTTATATGTTAAAAATAAATACGGTGTAAAACTTGTAGTTATAATTTTAAATTATATTTCTTAGATGTAAATTAGATAGAAAATTTGTTAACTAAGTCTCCGCCATGTTGTTTTCACATTTTTACCTAATTTATATCTAAAAAATATAATCTAAAAACATTCAAAACAGAAACAGATGTCTGATAAAAATTTAAATTTTCTGAATTAACAAAGCGATACTGATATATTAACTGAAGTCTTCAGATTTTTTTTCAAGTTACCGAAAATAAATATGGCTAAGCGTAAAATGAACACTCTCAATTGGTAGGACCAGGTGGATACAGCCAGTGTCAATTGAATCAAATATGTCAGACACTGAAAGTAACGATATTGTTGTAACTTCAGTAAGATGAAATAAAGAGTTCATGTTTTCAGGAGAAGAGAACGCAGGTCCTAATTTAGGGAATAAATTCATGTAGATACTTCATTGTAAGTTCTTGTTAATAGAACACTCACAAAAAATTGGTAATTGCTAAAAAATCTGTACAACTAGATACTTTTTGAAATGGGTCGTTGGTGATTGGTATGAAGATCAATGCAATGGATATTATGTGATGGATTTCTTCTTTGGGGGAATTTTCTACGAAATTCGTAGAAATATTCAGTGAAGAACCACCTTTGGAAAAAGCGGAGAGATTTTGTTAGGCTATGCCCGTGCTATCAAGTAAAAACATTTTTTATACCTTTATCTATGTTTATAGTCCGAGATAAACGTATGACAAACACTTAATTTATTTACTTTTTATTGGGTGTTAAAGATGAGTGGATTGCTGTATTTGACATATTCAAGCAATTTGCTAATGTGGCATATGAATGACGCGATAAGGCATCAGGTACTGTATTAATTGGGCAGTTGACATACCTTACCAAAAAATCTAACCATCTAGCAACTCTTGTACTATAAATCAAGTTTTGATTTTTCAAGTAAATCAACTAATTATGGCCAGTTTTGAAAATAATGTCTATTAAGAAGATAATATATCCAACTTTTCAAAGCTTCAATCACTGCCATAACTATCATAGATACGACAGTTCAGTTGTGATCTAATGTCTTTTTTGGAACTAAAAGCAACTGTTCTTTTGACTTTACCATTGATATCTAGTTGTTCCAACATGTATCCTAAAGCGGAACCACAAGAATCTGTATGTACTAAAATTGTATAACCTTTGCCCCATAATGGATGTATAACGATTGGTGCTTGGGTCATCTTATCCATAATGGCTTGCATCACTGTATCCTATTCCTTGACCCATTTGTAGTCTTTTGTAATAAATCTCATTATTGGCAGCTATTTTCTTATAATCTTTAATAAATGACAATGAAATAACCGCCAATAATACCACGAATCAAGAAATCACTTTCAATGAGAATGAAATCAAAGATTTTTCAAGTATGAAAGATATTCCAAAAAGCAAAGTTCAAGTCAAATCATTTGTGATGAATAATACCACTTTGTCTGTGAATATTGTATATATAAAGAAATGTACAAAAATAAAAACAAAAAAATAAACGTAGAAATGAAGACAAAAGCAAAAGAACAGGAAGAAAAATATGAGCATCTAATCAACACTCTGGAAGTACACAATTGAAATGTGCGCCCATCAAATGATTCAATTCCTATAATCTGATGGAAAATTTCTACATTCAAAGCAGACCTAAATGAAGTTTGCCAAACGCATGATAATTATAAAAATGCCATAAATGAATTCTTGACATGAAGGGAAAATTAACTATCAAATCATTCGGTATCTTTAAAATAAATCAGCAATGGATGACCGAATATTCAAGATGTCAACATAAAAGAAATCTATGAACATAATAAATTTGAAGTTCCACATGGGGGGATGCTTTAAAGAAATAATTAAATTTGAATCCACTTTTTTGACAATTGCAAATTCAACAATTATAATGGTCTAAATAAATATGTTCGAAGGAATCATGAGTTTCAATCTGTTATAAAAGGTATTTATTTAAATTGGATAAAACAAACTCTCTCAAAATTTAGTGCGCCATACAAAGAGTTGAAGCATTAGAGCTCCGAAGTTGAAATTATTATCTATGTTTATGAAAGAAGGATTAATATACAACTTTCTCTTAATGATGTTTTTTATGATAAAAATACAGTCAAATTCATGGAAAAACACGAGCTTCAGGAACTATAACATCATGCATAAAATATATGCCTTGCTAGAACTGCAGCAGAATTGTCCCTTAATAAGCACACAGTATTACGTATATATATAAACGTAGATAAAAGAATTAAAATAAGCTACCCAGAGATGATCTCGGCATAAAGCATCCTTTTCAAATCCACCATTTCTAATTGTTCCTTATATTCATCAAAAAAGAAGAAGTCTTGTGGAATATATTCCGCGATGGTTTCACTATTTAAATCTCGGAATTCATAAATGTATGGATGATTCAGACAATCATCAATTGTAAGTCTTTTATCTGGATTAAATGTAAGTGTCTGTTCAATGAAATCAACTGCTTCTGAGTTGGCATTACGGAAAATCTTTTTCATAGGGATCTTCCTCTGTTTTTGAGTTTTACTTTCAATGTATTCTCTAGCTCTTTGTAATTTAATACAATCCATATCATCCTCACTTGGCGTCCCCAGTACTTCAAAAATCAAAAGCAATTGATGTCTATAATCTTTTCCTGGGAAGAATGGTTCTCTTAATATCATCTCTGCAAGAATACATCCAATTGACCAAATATCAATTGCTTTAGTGTATTGAGAAAGAGAAAGCATGATTTCTGGGGCTCTATACCACCGCGTGGCAACATATTCCGTAAGAAATAATGGATTTTCTTTACGGGTATCATTTTCGAATCTCGCAAGACCAAAATCACAAATCTTCAAATCACATTTTTCATTAACTAACAGATTAGCTGGTTTTAAATCCCTATGAATAATCCCACAAGAATGTAAATATTTCACACCTTTTAATAACTGATAAAGCATGTAAGTAATATGTTTATCACTTAATTCATGTGTTCGGATAACTGAATGCAAATCAGCATCCATATATTCTTGAATTAAATAAACTTCATTGAACGTTTCAAATGATAGAGGCTTTTGAATATCTAAAATCCTAATAATATTAGGATGATTAAAATGCTTTAAAAACTTAACCTCCCTAAGGGTACGGAGACAGAATAATTCTCTTTCAAACGGCTCAATCTTCTTAATGGCAACAATATTATTAGATCCAACTCTTTGACCAACTGCTACAACTCCATATGCACCTTGTCCAATAACTGAGTGGACCTTATAATCTCTGATGTTGAACACAAAATTTTCCTTTAACATACCACTTTTTATTTGGATACGGAAGGTGTGTAGAAGATGCCATCTTGTTTCCTTTTATCATCAGTATTAGGTTTCACATTAGAACATCTGAAACAAGGCTGTGCTATTTTTATGAGCATGTATTAAGTAATCACGTGATTCTTACGTAATATTTAAAGTTATCCGTTTTCCCTCGTTTGAATCGTTTACTTGTTTGTTTGTTTCTTTTAACAGTATAAAGATGTCTACACTTTCATCAAAAGATCACAAAGTAGCTCTTATTACAGGCACATCAGGTAATTTGGGGACAAATATTGCCAAGAGGTTAATTAAAGAGGTGGACCCAAAGACAAGGTTAACGATTATTGTTACTTCAAGAACTTTAGCAAATGCCAATTCATGTATTAAAGATTTGGAAGAATATGCACACAAGGAAGTCCAAAGAGAGGGGATTGTTGATTTTGATTACCTCTTGATTGATTTTACAAACATGGTTTCAGTTCTGAATTCAGTTTATGAATTAACAAAAAATCATAAAATGATTGATTATTTGTTTTTAAATGCTGCTCAAGGAACGTATGGTGGAATTAACTGGTTTGGTGCTATTGTGGAATGCTGTACTAATCCTATTAAGGGTGTAACTTACCCAACATATAAAATTCAAAAAGTTGGTATTAAATCAAAGGATGGTCTAGGATTAGTCTTCCAAGTTAATGTATTTGCACCATATTATTTCATTCAAAAGTTATGCGAGGATAAAATATTGAGAAAGGGTTCTAAAGTTATTTGGATTTCATCGGTTATGTCCAAACCTGAATATTTAGATATGAGTGATTTACAATTGATTAAATCAACTGAATCATATGAAGGGTCAAAGAGATTAGTTGATTTAATTCATTTAGAAACTTTTAAATCAATGCTTGAAAAATATCAAGTTGTTCAATACCTTGTTCAACCAGGGATCTTTTCATCATTTTCATTTTTCCAATACCTTAACCCAATTACTTATTATGGGATGTTATTTTTATTTTACATTGCAAGGTTTATGGGATCTCCATGGCATAACATTGATGGTTGGAAGGCTGCTAATTCTTGTGTAGCTGTTGCATTAGATTCTCAACCAGGGTTGAATAAGGCTGATGTTAAATACGGTTCAGCCACAAGATGGAATGGTGAAGAATATATTAAGATATCACAAGTTGATAAAACAGATTCTAAACTTGTTTTAGAATATTTCCAAAAGATGAAAATTGAATGGGATGAAAAGTTAAAAAATCAAATAATAAATACTAGACAATAATAATAATTATAGAATATAAGTTATTCAATTCTCTAAAGACATTAAAGAACCAAGGAATGTTAAAATCAATCTTGATCTAACTTCATTGATATCTTCAGGCACAAGCCAAATTAAAGCGCCTAACTTTCTAGCAATTGAAATGGCCAACCTTGCATTTGCATACCTATCATCTTCAGTTGAACCAGCTGTAACTAGATCATAATCAACGTAACCTGGTTTAATACCATTTAAAACATCTAAAAGGAAATGACCATTTGATAATGATTGATCATTAAATGATCTAACCATAGATGATTTACCACCTTTGGAAACCATTGAATTTGCCCATTTAAGAATATCTTGATCAGAAATTTCACGTCCATTAACACTCAATTTTGAAAGGGTATTGTTGATATTCCTTCTCATTAATTGCCAAACTAAACCTAAAGTTAATAATTTATTACCATCAGTTATATCAGCACCTTCAATCCCAACAAGTGAAAATTTATTTGCTTTACCAATTGAGACGCAATAATTTGTATTTTCAAGTGCTTTAAATCTTGATAAATCATTACCATTTGTTGGTTTCTTATTAATATGTTTTTTATCAACGGAACCTGGCATAACCTTTTCATAAGCTTCTAATAACACATTCCCATCTTTTAAATCTTCAAATAATGAAACAACTGGTGGGTCAACATCTAGTGAATTTAACCAAAGTGTGAAAACTCTTGCTTCCCTTTCACCTTCAGCATCGAATTCTTCAATTTCAGGTTTTTCGGTTTCTTCAATTGGGTCTAAACCAGGGATTGTATTAAATAAATGAGCAACAAATGCTAAATTCAATTTTGGATTCCCATTAACTAATGCCTTTGGTGTTAAATACTTTCTACAATTCAACTTGTCTGCATTCTTCAAAATTTCTTCAGCTCTTTGCATTAAATCACTTGTTTGTAATGGAGACTTTGAACATTCAGCTGGTGCTAATTGGTTTAATAAAATAGTATAATTTTCACCATCTTGAACATCTTGTGAGAAATTATTAACTCTTCTATTCCAACCAGCAGCTTTTAAATGATAATTGAACCATCTCAATAAAATTTTCTCTGGTGATAAACTTAAAAATTGTTCTAATGTTTCGTCATCTTCTAATAATCTGTACAGCTCAGGGTGTAATTTAATATCAATTTTAGATAATAATCCTCTTCTAATAATTTGCCAAATTAAACCTAAAATTAAATGTTCTTTACCACCAGTAATATCTTCAGAATGGACATTAACAACAACACATCCAATTGCCTTAGCAGAATTAAGAACAATATTAGCATTTTCCAATAATTTGAAATTGTTTAATGGTTTCCCGTTTTTTGGCAAATTCAAAACTCTTGTATCAATAGTATCAGGAACAGAATCATTGATCAATGCAGACAGAATAAGACCATCGTTACATTCATCGAACAATTCAAAATTGTCCAAAGCAAATGGTAATTTATTTAAAACAAGTTGATCATCGGCCAATACAGTATTAATATGTCTTGTAAATTCAACACGTTCTTCATCATCAATTGTATGAATAGTACGGCCTCCACCACCCCCGAGGACAACTTTAGCTTTATTTCTAGTGAAAGTCTCAACATTGCTTTCATTAACAACATTATTACCACCAGAAACAGGCTTAGAAGATGAGGATTGTGACTTAAGTTCTTTAACTTTTGCATTCAATTCAACAAAATCATCCAATTCCACATGTCCAGAAGCATCAACTTGAACTGACTTCAATGCTTCTCTAACTTCATCATATGAAGCTAACCCAGATTTAGAAACATTATCAATAGCATCCTTCTTATCAATCCAACCAGTTTCGTTTAAATCAATGGTTCTAAATTGCTCAATGAGGTCAAATAACTCGCCCTGTTCCAAAATCGGAAACTTCTTTTGTAGTTTCAAAACGTTCATTGTCGTTAAAGAGAAAGAAAAGTGTTGATAATTAAATTATTAAAGAAAAAAATCCACCAGCCATAATAAAATGACGAATTACGTAATAAATATTAAATTTCATCATTTAAAAGATCATTTTTTATCCTTTTACGAACATCATGTGACATGACTTTCCCCAGATCTGTTCTCCAGGCACTTGGCTCGTAAAGTTGATCAAATGGTGCATCAATTAGCGTGAAAACCCCGTTTGAAACACTTAGACAATTTTGTCTCTTGGATTCATTAACAACCTCAACGGATAAATCCTTCATTTCTTGTTCGAATTCATCATTTAATATTTGCAAAAACTCTAAATCTTCTAAACTTAATGATTTGAGAAATTCCGAAGAGTTTTGAAAGACATTTGGTAATTTTGAATTTTGTAATTTATTCAAAGCCAATCCATTCTTGGAAATTGGTTTAAATGCATTCTTCATAACATTAAGTTTTTTATCTAATGATTCAACCTTTGTATTAGTATTAGTATTTGTTGTTCTAAATCCTGTTTTAAACTCCCCATTCACTAATTTCCTTGTTTCCTCTCTTGATAAATTAGGTATTTGAATAATTATCCCATCATTATCATAAAATTCCCCATCTAAATCATCATCCAATTCAAATTTTTGAAAAAACATCCTATAAGTCATTTCGCTTTGTTCCAGTGCTCTTATTTTCGATATCCTTAATGGATGATTTGAACTGAATGTTTTATAATCATAGCTGGTTATTCCAGCTGACCCTAAATTATCTCGTATTATAACTTCATCTGTTGTATTTGTAGTGTTCATTGTTGTTGTATTACTGTTGTTATTTGAGTTGAAGAAACCTGCATTTTGGTGTTGTTGGGTATTTTGCGTTTGATTAAGGCCATTGTTGTTATTGTTGTTTGCGTCTGTTGAACTTGTTAAATTTTGAAAATTGGAGTTCTTAGATTTAGTAACTGTTGTTGTCGCCAAATTAGTTGTATTGGACAGGACGTTTCTATTATGTTGTTTTTTCATATTTGGAGTTGTTGAAGAATCATGTGGGTTTCTCCGAAGAAAGGATCTCTTTTTATTGGAATTGTGGGAAATATTTGCAGGATCAATGGGTGTATGTGGGGTCCTAATTTCTTCTTCCTCTCTATGTCGAGTCATCGCTCGAAAAATATGCTTTGATCCCCCGTCTTGTTTCATTTTTGTGATCTGTCAATTGATGAACTGCTGAAAGGCAAAAAAAGGAAATAATTATGCTCAGGAGAAAAGTTCTAGGAAAATGAAGTTTATCAAAATGAGATAGTCAAAAAAAATACAACTATTAATAACTTATTATCTATTAGGACAACAATGTGAATTGAACGTTTAAAAAGAACCACATCAAAAACTTTAAATTTAAATGTTTTCTTTAAAGTGGAAAAGTTAAAGATAAGGGAACGTGACAAAGATAAACAATATATGTTTCTATCGTTTCATTATGCCACAATAATTATTAGTATAACCATATATATATTACTCGTATTTGTTTTTTTGTCCATTCAAAAACGGCATGTGTAAATCCCACTTGAACTTGGTATGACAATTGACAATACATCTACAAAATTAACAAAACGAGTGTTAAAATTATCACAACTTGAGTGGTTATAATAAACACAAACGTTTTGAATTTATGACAAGTTATATCCATTAAACTCAATATAAAACTGCTTTAAGTTCACATTTCTTCATAATCTAATTATAAAAACGGGTGTTTTCTAAACACCCTAAAATCTTGTCCATATTAGCAGACCCATTATTTCAACCGTTAAGCACGTTTCCAATCCCCCCTGACGCATGTTCTTGGTAAATGAGTATTCCGAAAATGGAAACTAATTCCGTCAGTTTAACTTTGAAGCACATGGGAGTAAAAAATGACATCATAGTAACGTGGCAATGCATCGCACTAAAGCATTAAGGTAAAGTTAGAAAATATCTATTAAATATATTTGTATTTCAAAATAGTAAAATAAATCAACTCTGATTAAAAGAAGTTAATAGATTAAATTAAAAAGATATTAATGTAAGCAATAAAAAATGGACTATGGACAAGATTAATTAGCAATCTTTTCTTTATCAACAATCATTTCTTGTTCGACTGTTGACTCATCAGATCCATGTAGGTTATCTAATAAACTACCTCCACCTAATTGTGTAATATCAAACCCATTGTCTAAAAGGTAAGCTAAAAATCTGAAATCTTCCCTTTGCATTGCTTCTTGATCAACAGAAGGTAAGAAGAAAAACCCTAAAAATGCAGCAAACAGTGCCAAAGAAGAAGCCAAATAAAATGGAACTTGGTAACCTAAATCACCTTCATAATGTTTTTGAAATGATGGAAATGCATATGTACCACAAAAAGCACCGATTTTACCAATTGCAGCAGCAATACCATAATAAACACCTCTAACTGGTGTAGCAGAAGTTTTGGCAGCTAATATACCAATGTTATTACCAGGACCAAATTCACCTAAAGTCATAAAAATACCATAAACAACAACGAACCCACCAATTGTGTTAATTAAATGTGGGTAAATACCAGCCATTAAGTAACCGATTGCAGCTTGTAAAACCAAACCAAGGGTTAAAGTTAATCTTGGACCAATGAAATCAGATGAAAAGGCACCAAGGAAAGACCCAGGGATGTAAAATAAATTAAAGACGACATTCCAACCGAAAGTTTTGTATAAATCATGGTCCTTAATAATATGATTCAAGATTGGAGAGGAATAAATACCGAATGCGTAAGCGGAGAAATCATAAATCCACCAGATAATTGAAACAACAAGAAGTCTTGGCCAATAAAATTTCAAAATTAACATCCATGGTGGAGAAACCTTTTTAAAGTTCAATTTTGTAAATTGAGTACCTTCTTTAAAAAATGTTCTCATAATGAAAAGAGAGATTGGTGGAATTGCACCAAGCCCTAAAGTAAGTCTCCAAACAGGTTGTAAATTATTTTTACCAAAAATCCAAAGTAAAACCATTGGGACAAAAGCAGAAACAACGAACCCAAAATCAATCATGAAATTAGTGAATAAAGAAAAATACCTATTTCTTTGTCCTGCTGGTAAAAGGGCTGAAGCTTCAGAACAAGCAGCAGACCCAGTTGGGTATTCAGCACCAATAAAATACCCAAGGAAAAATCTATAAGCAGTAAGAGCAGCAAAAAGCCCACCAGCGTTACCACCCACCCAAGGTTCAGTACCAACACCCCAAGCACCAGAAGCAAGAATTGAAAAGAAGATTAAACCAGCAGAGGAGATAAGCATACCTGTTTTTCTTGAAACGTAATCTGAGATGAACCCAAATGACAATTGACCCACAACAGTCCCAACAAAGGCAATTGCAGAAACATTTTGTAATGCATTTGATGCAGTGTATTGGTCCCCGTAAATCATAGACAAACAAGTACTTGCAGTACTAATGGAGTTATTGACATACCCATCAGAAAACAAACCAGCACCAGCAGTGAAAATAGGCCAGTATGATTTTTTACCGGAAGGAGCGATGTCATCTTCGTGGATGGTGAACTGATTACCATCCTTGTCGATAACAGTCATGTGTTGAAGTTCATCTTCATTGACGGTGTTTTTTCCCCAGGTGACTTCCTTTCTGATAATAGCGGATAATTCAGTAAGAGAATGCATCGCGTAATTGTCTTGGCAGCAAGAAAAGAAGTGAAAATAATGAGGGAGGGGAATTTAATATAGATTTATACAATTAATTGCATAAAATTCTTCTGTGCATGTGAAAATGGCCACGTGCCTAATTGGGAAATGCAGATCGGGTTACTTGGCAACGGTTTCCAGCTAATTTAATCAATTTTCTTGGCTTTATTGTCTGCATTGGCTGCATCGGCAGCTGGGCGCAACATACGTGTGGCCATGGTAATCATTTTTGAAAACCAGGTAAAATTTAGAAACTGGAACCCCACATTCAAAATGTAAACACTTAACAACAGTCCCATGTTATATTCATGTCTCATTGCCCAAACATGACAAATGGAAAGAACTGTCGCATATACCCCCCAGATGATCCTCACCACAAAGAAGACCAATATCAGAAATACCCCATTTAAGCTGATAGCCCATGGTGGGAACATCCCCTTTGGTGCCCTTGTCATCATAAAATGAAATTGAACAAATGGTGTACTTGCTTCATATATAAGGAATGCACATAAATAAGGTTGACAAAATGGGATTAATGTCGTACCAAACACATAAAGTGCACCAAATGCATGAAATAAGAATTCAAATCCATACAAATCAAAATGGAAAAGACAACAATAAAACAAATCCCAAATGAAATACCCAATTGTGAAAGATGCAATTAAACCGGCAAAGTCATAAGACCCACCAATTGGGTTTGAATAAAATTCTGGATGATTGAACATTGGAATACAGACAATAACTGAAATGATTGCTTGTATAATACCAACGACTCTAACGTTAAAGTTCTCCCTGGTTTCTGCACTTGCTTCTTCTTTAAACCATTTGCCGAATATCCTGTTGTTGACTAATGGGGAAAGAAGATATAAAGCATGGAAAAAAAAGGCGAAAAAGATGATTTCATGGCAATGGGCTAGAAAAAGGTTTCCATTAACATCCCCAATTGGATTCCATTTCAAGAAAGGGTCACTTTCAATATAGAAAGAACCCATTATTTTCAGTCAAAATGATAGATGATATAAAAAGAATAATACTAATAATAATAATATTAATAATAAAAACAAAAAATCAATCATCATTTTCCCAACAAAAATAAAATCAACCGTGCTGACGTAATCATGAAAGTGCATCAACAAATCCAGTTAATAATGCTGCTAAACCAATGGCACCAGGGTCTGGAAGCCCACCCTCCTTTTCAAATTGCTTGAATTCGTCTTCTCCAACGTAACTGGCACGTCCGAATTTAGCCTTGTATTTTCTAGTGTTTTCTGCACCATCATGAGCGCTTTTAACTGCTTTTTGGATATCACCAGTTTCAGAGAGTGTTTCAACAAAAGGAATGAGTGCATCCATCAATGTCCTGTCACCAACTTGTGCCTTAGTATAACGTTGTAACCCCTTCAACCCGGCTTCCAAAGCCTTTGCCATAACTTTTACATCCAATGTGTATTTCCCAGCATCATCTTGAGCTTTCAAATAGGTGTTCATTGAAGAAATGAAAATCGAGTAAAGCCCACCGGATGTCCCACCCATTGTAGATTCCACAATATCTGTGATCTCGTCAAGAGATTTAACAGCATCTGTCAAATTCAAAGATTTATCATCCAATGCCTTAACAAGTCCATTAACACCTGCAACAAGAGTTTCACCACAATCACCATCACCTGCAACGGTATCATACCAAGTAACTTTAGGTTCAACTTCAATGATATTCTTAGCACCACCTCTGATAATAGCATCAATTGTTTTTGGATCGAATTTAATATTAGAGGAAACTTGTGAAACTTGTGGTAATTCATTAATAATGAAATCCCCTCTACTTGACCAATCTGATGATGAAAAGGATGAATTCCATGCCGGGGCATTTGTTGGCAAGTCGAGTAAATCTAAAATACGTTTTCCACCTGCCTTTGTAACATTCATTAAAGTAATTGAAATCCCTGGACCATCTAAAGAAGTTGTGAAAGTCCCTGTTAAAACTCTAACTGGGACAATACCCCAATCTGACTTTAATTTATCCATGACAACTGATTGAATAGCATACAATTCTAAGTTAGATGTAGACCCTAAATTGTTAACTAACAAGACAACTTCATCATCCTTTTCAAAATCAACATAATATCTCTCCTTGTCATTTGGGTCAAGTAAATAATTCAAAAGTTGTTCAACCAATTGATCAACAGTTGGGATTGGACTGACTCTCTTGATTCCAGGTTCATTGTGAATCCCCATACCAATTTCGATTTCATCAGCACCTAAAAGCTGTTTCTCTTCATCATCGTCATCATCATTGTTATTAGCAGCTGAAGTCCCTGGGATGGTAACATGATCTAAAGAAGCACCAATTGTCACCAAACTTTCAATCACTTGTTGTCCCAACTTAGCAACGCCCTTAACATCGATTTTATCATCAGTTCCTGCTAATCCACCAACAATCTTATGGACAAGTGCAGTACCAGCAAGGCCTCTTCTTCCAACGAATCCGTTTTTTGTTCTACCAACAGCAACATCATCTTGGACGATCAACAATTCCACCTCCATGTTAGCCGCCTTGGCTCTCTCTGATGCCAATCCAAAATGGAGGATATCACCAGTATAGTTCTTTACAATAACAATGGCACCCTTTTCGGTTGGGACAGTGTTCAAACCAGCTACAATTTGTTTGACTGCAGGGGAAGCAAATACCGACCCACAGACGGCAACATCAAGTAAATTATCACCAACGAAACCTGCATGCAATGGTTCATGACCACTACCACCACCAGAAAGAACAGCAATCTTATTAGGGGATGGTTTTGCATTGAAAACGACTCTTTCTTCTTCTAACAACTTCAAATGGGGGTTACCATGACAGACACCCTTGATTGATGTCTTCACAACATCTTCATTGTACTTCCAGTGCTTTGTAATTGGCATTGTGATTTTATTTTAATGTGGAGAAGAAGAAGTAGTGGGATACAATGGTGAAATTGACAGCTGATTGGGGTTTAAATTTATATCCCCAAGTGTCTGTATATATATCATTGGATATTTCCGTTGGAACCTGCCATTGTCTTCAAAAGGTGGAAGGCAATTGACAAATTGCATTTACTATCGTGCGTTTACTATCACTGATGTCATTGCAGTTAGCTGTCAATTTCTATCAATTGGCTATTTATTAATTACTATAATAATATAACTTATATTCATTTCTATCCATCTTTAAATATACCGATTATATACCGATTGTATATATATATATTATATAACAATACATACTATCCTATCATTATTATTTTATTATCAATTTCTTCTTTATCACCTATTGTGGTTGAAAAATGCCAACAAATTTCAACCAGGACGCCACATGTTTGGCACTTTACAATTCAGAATACACTAGGATATACTATTGTGACCCATTGGGGAAATGTTACGAAGGAGGCGGGTCGTTTAAAGTGGAAATGTTGTTTTCAACATCATTGATAACGTCAATTGATATATCTCAGAGGTCCATTACGATCCTCAATACAAAGAAGCAATCTGTTATATGTGAATTAGCCTTTAATTCAACTGTTGTGAATGTCAAAATGAATAGGAAGAGGGTCATTGTTGAATTACAAGACCAGTTAATGATTTATGACGTAAGTAATATGAAATTGATTCATACAATTCATTTACCAAATACAAAAGTAGCACTAGCATCTGATGATAGTAGTTTAATTGCATATCAACATTCCAAGGGACAGATAACACTATTTGATTCGATTAATTTAAAACCAGTTCATCATTTTCATCCACATTCCGTTGATATTCAATTAATGACCTTTTCAATAGATGGGATGAAACTAGCTACTAGTTCTACAAATGGAACAGTTATTAAAATTTATGATTTAAAGACATTTGAATTGATAAATGAATTAAGAAGGGGTTCAACAAGGGCAATTATTGATTCTATAGCATTCAATAATGACATTTTAATCCTTTCTTCTTCTCATTCAACCATACATTTATTCAATTTACAGAAACCAGTTAATAAAGAAGCAGGAAGGAGATTCCCAATCCCTAATCAAATTACATCATATTTAACTCCAGATAGGAATTTTTCAACTCTGAAAATCCCAGATTTTAATAGGGGGAAAGTAGCTATTGGTAATGATGTTTTTTATATTGCAACAGACCATCATTTAATGAGTTTAAAGAAAAATGGGGAATTAATAAATTCAATTGAACTTACGTAATCCATCTATAATTTGAAAAATTTTTTGTATAATGTGTCGAAATGTTTAAACTTTCCCCTGTTTAACTAAATTTAAATTGATCATTAGTTGGCGGGATATTTTTTAAAGAACATTAAACAATGTCTGGCCAAAGGAAACTTCAACAGTATGTAGAAGTATTTTTTTTTTTTGATGGTTATTTAATACTGTTACTAACACTTTAAATAGAGAAATGGACCGTGTGTTCAAAAAAATCACTGAAGGATTAGAAATATTTGATGCGATATATGAACGCCACCAAAATGCATCTAATTCATCACAAAAGGATAAGTTAGAAAATGATCTTAAAAAGGAAATCAAGAAATTACAAAGATTCAGAGAACAAGTTAAGAATTGGCAAACTGGTAGTGAAATAAAGGATAAATCACAATTAATTGATCATCGTAAATTAGTTGAAGTTGCTATGGAAAAATATAAAGATGTTGAAAAGGGTTCAAAATTAAAAGCTTATTCAGATATAAGTTTAGCAGCAGTTGATAAACCAGAAATTGAAAATGAAGCAACGGATTTTATAAATCAATCAATTGAATCACTTCAACAACAAACTGAATCAATGGAATCTGAAATGGATAAATTAACAGGTTCAGGGAAAAAGGGGAAAAAGAAAGATTTTGTTTCCGAAGAAAGGAAAAGGGAATTAGTTGAATTATTATCCACACATCAATGGCATATGGAAAAATTAGAGACAATAAGTAAATTATTACAATCTGAAATTTTACCCATTGATTCAGTTATGGAAATTAGTGATGATATCCAATATTATATTGATGAAAATGAGAACCCTGATTTTATTTATGATGATTCAATTTATGATGAATTGGATTTAGATATTCAAATTGATGAAGAGAATGTTGAAATTAATGATATAAATGAAGAAAATGCACCTTCTGCAAATACAACATTAATTAATTCAACTCCACCATCATCAAGTGATGTTATCCCACAGCTTCCTTCCCCTTCATCAAATCAACCACAATTTCCAACTAAACCAATATTAGCTAAAAAAGTTTCAGAATTAAATGAAAAGAGATCAATTTCAAGATCAAATTCAATCCCAATTGATACTACTTATAACAATAATAATAAATCACAACAAATTGTTCATCAAATATCAATGTCTTCAAATAATTCAACAAGTATAACAATGTTAAAACCTGCACCTGCTCCAATACCAACAACAACAATGAATTGGTCTGCTGCAATTGCAACACCAAAGGAACAAAAAGAACCATCTTTACAATCTACTACAAGATCATCCAATTCAAATGCTATTAATGCTGCAAGTGTACTTGAAGCTCTTAAAAAGCAAAAACCAAAGGATGATAGTATATCACCATCACCTTCACAGCCAGTACATCAGTTACATACTCAACCCCAGTCGTCTATTTCAGTATCACAACAACAACAACAACAACAACAACAACAACAACAACAACAACAACAGCAGCAGCAGAAGCCATCTACTGTATTGGGAATATCGAAATTGGGACAAACCCCAAAACAAATTGAAGCATCAAGTAAGGATAATTTTAGGTTTTTACCAAATGGGTTACAAACATTTATTTTAACATTGGCTAGATTAGAAGATGATCCAAATAGTGAATATGATCAATTTGAATCTGTTAATTTTACACCTAATTATACATTCCCACCAGATATTCAAGTTATGCAATTTAATCAACTTTGGCAAAAAATCTCAATAAGTAAAGATATTAAATCAATAATAAATGGTTTAGATTATAATGAATTATTTTATGGACTTTATTATGGGATTTCAAATGAGGAACGTTCATTATGTAATGAATCATTAATTAAAATGGGATGGATAAATCAAAATAATCAATGGGTATTACCAAGAGATGAAAATGATTTTGGAATATTTGATGTTTCCAAATGGACAATAGTTGATAAAAAATCAATTAAATCTTAATAATTTGTTATTACCCCAAAAACAAAATTTCTTTATTTCTTTCTAACTTTCTTTCTTTTATATTTGTTACAACAAACATATACACACTCACAATACACAAATATATATTTATAAAAACAATATTTATTCTTTAAATAATATATCATCTTCGTTATCAGCACCATCATCTAAACTGTAATCAGATGGGATATCACTCATAACATCCTCTTCTCTTTCATCATCATCATCTTCTTCATTCTCTTCCCCTTCTTCTTCATCATCAGAAACTTCTTCCCCTTGAGCTAATCTTTCCTTTCTCCTTTCCTTTTTTAACCTCTTCTTTTCATTCTTTTCATCAACTCTAGCTTTTTGTTCCTTTCTCCTTGCTTCCTTTTGCTTCTTTCTAACAGCATGTCTTTGTTCCATTAAATTCATTTCCCTTTCAGATTTTGTAAATTGTGAATGGAAAAGGACTTTTCCAGCACAAACCCCTTGTTCAATTTTAACTAAATCTAATTTCATTCTTGGTCCAACTTCAGTTAATTTAATTGCCTTTTTACGTTTAACAGATTCGAAACCTGATTGATTTGCAATTTTTGGTTTTGTTAAAATTTCTTCATCAATTTCAACAATTGCATCATCATCAACTTCAGAATCTGATGTAAATGCACCTTGCATACCATTATCTAAAATTATATCAGATACATCATTAACTTTTGATAAATCTGGTAATTTTTTATTAAGTTTCTTTCTAATTTGAACTAATTTTTTAACACCTTTATTAACATCAACTAATCTTGTATCAATAATATAATGTCTTAAATCAATAATACCGGTTTCTTTATCTTTATTTAAAAGTAAAACTCTCTTAATTGTATTAACCTTTGTTTCAGTTGGATTAATTGCAGGGAACATATTTTGAAATGCTGTAATAATTAATTTTTCTTGTGGTTCTGCATCCTTTGGATTTTTAAAACCATTCATAACAAGTAATGGAGGACTTGCATATTCAGGTGCAGATTTTGCAAGTGATTTTGGAGTTTTCATAAATTTATTAATATCTTTTTGAAGTGAATATTCTAATATCTTAAATGAAATAGTTGGTCCATGTGGCATTGAACTTAATCTTAAATGTGTTGAACCTGATTCTTCATTTTGGGAGAATATCATAAAATATGAAATACCCAATGGGCCTGCCATAACAATAAAATCTTTAAGTTTATTGGATTTCCTCTCCCTAAGGTTAATTGCTGTATGAGGCTGCATCATATTTCTTGTATCTTTAACAAGTTGTGTAAGCGTATGGTTTTCCAAGGCAGTTCCTAAATGGATCACCATTGAACGTGGAATTGACTTAAACTCCTCTTCGCTTTCTTTAACATGTGTTCTCTTCTTTTGTCTTCTTCTTGCCATTTTAAAGCCTTTGTCCCTAAAAAAAAACGAATTAAAAGTGAAAAATTTAAATAAAAAAGTGAAAAATTAAATTTAAAGTTTATTTTTTTTTTTTTTGATTTATTACACAGCCTTGAAAAAAAAAAAATTTTAAATATTTTTAATATTTATAATATTTCATTTTATTTTATCTTGTAAATTGAATAAAAATGGCTGTTTCTGGGAAGAATAACAAGAATTCAAAGAAAATCACTAAGAATTACATAGCAGAACTTAAGAAGAAGCTTGCTGCTGGGAAAGATGATGAAAAAAAGGAAGTTTTACAACCAAAAAGTGATGATTCAGAATCTGAAGGTGAAGAAGAAGAAGATGATGATGATGAAAATCATGAAGATGGTGAAAACGAAGAAGAAAGTGTTGAATTTGATGATTTTAATAGTTTTGGACTTAATCAAGATATTTTAGAATCTCTTAAGGCACTTAATTTTACAAAACCAACCCCAATTCAATCAAAGGCTTTACCACCTGCATTAAAAGGAAATGATATTATTGGAATTGCACAAACAGGGTCAGGTAAAACAGCAGCATTTGCCATTCCTATTCTTCAATCCCTTTGGGAAGCACAAACACCTTATTATGCATGTGTTCTTGCCCCAACAAGGGAATTAGCATATCAAATTTCAGAAACATTTGAAGCACTTGGATCGAATATGGGATTAAGATGTTGTACTATTGTTGGTGGTATGGATATGGTTGATCAAGCAAAAGAATTAATGAGGAAGCCACATGTTATTGTTGCAACCCCTGGTAGATTAATGGATCATTTAGAAACAACAAGGGGGTTCTCAATGAAATCTTTAAGATACCTTGTTATGGATGAAGCAGATAGATTATTAGAATTAGAATTTGGCCCTGTATTAGATAAAATTTTACAAGTTATACCAAGGGATAGAAAGACAATGTTATTCTCAGCTACATTAACATCAAAAATTGATAAATTACAAAGGGCATCATTAAATCATCCTGTTAAAGTTGCAGTTAATACTAAATATAGTACAGTTGATACATTAGAACAAACATTAATGGTTGTACCAGATGGATTTAAGAATACATATTTAATTCACTTAATGAATGAAAATATTGGTAAGAGTATGATTGTATTTACAAGGACATGTGCACATTGTCAAAGAGTTTCCCTATTGGCTAGATTATTAGGATTTGAAGCAATTCCATTACATGGACAATTAACACAAACACAACGTATGGGTTCATTAAACAAATTTAAATCTGGTGATAAGAATATCTTAGTTGCAACAGATGTTGCAGCTAGAGGTTTAGATATCCCAAGTGTTGATATTGTTATTAATTATGATATTCCAACAGATTCAAAGGCATATATTCACCGTGTTGGTAGAACTGCTAGAGCAGGTAGGACGGGGAAAGCAGTTTCCCTTGTTACACAATATGATTTAGATTTATTCTTGAAGATTGAAAGAGTTATTGGAATGAAAATGAAGAAGGAAAGTCCTGAAAGAATGGAAATTTCAGCATTACATAATTCAGTCGATAGGGCTTCTGCTGTTGCGGTTCAAAAGGTGAAATTATTCCATGAACATCGTAAAGAAAGAGGGAATTTTAGACAAAAGAATAAATAGTGTATTTATATTTGTGTTAGTGTATATAGTTGAAAAAAAAAAAATGAATATTACATAAAAAAATAATGATGATGGAAAAATAACGTTCACTTTTTATCACAGGATGGTTAAATTAGAAAACGAAGAAGTAAGTTGGCTTATTTGAGAATGGAGGATTCATTAGAAAGGAATATACTAACATTATAAACAGTTTTTAACTAAAGCTGAAGGTCTCTTGGCTGTTGAGGGGCATAATTATTATACATTCACCCAAAAGAGACTGGCATATAACATAGAAGACAAAATTGAGGAGCCGGGGTGTATTAAGGACATTTCTATAGAAACATGCGTTGTTAAATCTATCCCAGATGAGAAGAAATACCCTGTTTTAATTAGGATTTCAAATGGATCAAGAGATAAATCCAAGAAAGTTAAATTATCAACAGTTGTACAACCAGAATCTTTTGATAAGTTCTGGTTAAGGTATATAACATTACTTAAGACAAGTTTCAATGATTTGAAAAAGACAAAGAAGGTTAAAAAGACAAAGAAATCTTCAAAGAAGGTTACTTAATTGTGTGTTTTTATAAAAGCAATGAATACAATGTATAAAGAAAAGAAAAGAAAAGAAAAGAAAAGAAATAAGTCTTCTTATAGCCCCTGGGTATTAAGAAAAGAGATAAAATTAAGTCATACTTTCGATTGGGATTTCATCCTTTAGTAAATAAACAAAATCATCCTTTGAAACCCCACTAACACGTCTTGGTTGATTTCCCATATTAACAACAAGGCATTCACCAAATTGATCATCATTTGATTCATGATAATCATATCCTTGTAATTTACAATAAGAAGAAACAATTCGTTTCATTCTGCCAATTTCAAAAGGTGAAGATTTGTTTGGCTTTAAAAGGCATTTAACCTCCCCGGTACAATTCAACTCTGTAACTTTTCTGTTTAAATGTACAACAGCTTCATCTTTAAATAGTCCATCCAAATCAACAAATGAAGGTTCCAATTCATGGTTGAGAGCCAAAAAGGTTGTTGTGGAAGCAATACGATTGAACTTTTCAACGGACTGGCGTTGTGCCTTTGCCTCATTGGAAAGTTCCTTGGCTAGTATCTTATCCCCATTGAACCATGCTGTTTGGGAATCGAGCTTTAGCTGTTTCTCGTTGAAATGAGCATCTTTAGCAGCCTGACGGCACTCTGCGGTGATGGGTTTCCACCAGTTTGTATCTGCAAAGATGTTAGTATTTGTTGTGAATGTGATCTGCATTGATATTGGTAATTACTCTGTGATTTTAACATTTTGTTGGTAAAGAAGAACAAGTTGTTGTTGATGAAGGATAGGCTTTTATTACCAATCCCATATAATTACAAATAGATCAGGGGATTGGTCTTTGTTTAATAGATGGGCTGTTAATAAATACACGTCCCTTAGATAAATTGTATGTACATTGCAATCTGGAGCCGTGGGGGTGGGTTTTTTTTTGAAACAATTGAATATCTTTTTATTCTATCAATGACAGATTGGTGATTACATGGATAAGTTACAACTCCAGATCCGGAGGCTGTTTTGTATCATTTTACTAATATTACAATATCAAAGTATTTCAAATGGTATTGGCATCCCTTGTGACCTTTCCGGTTTGTTTGAGACCATTATATTTCAAGTTTCCATAAAATGTCAATTTCTTATCAGGGTATGAAAAGTGTGAATAAATAAATTTCCACATTTTTACACTTTTCACCTTGTACTTTTCACCATTTTGTTCTGTCTTTTCTTCTCTATAACATGGTGTTTCTTCCCAATTGATAAATAACGAATTACCAATTTCAAACCCTGGCCGTTTGTCACGTGATTTCGACACATTGCGAAACCCTCAGAATTTAAATTTTTCACGCACAAAGAAATTCAAAAAGTTTTTTTTTTCACACTCTCTCTCTCCAATTTCAACTTTCCTTTCTTCATTCTAATCACCAAATAAAAATGGCTGCGTATGTTCAAATAGCATTTGAATTTGAACGTGGCCTGACTTTATGAATTATTACTCTACTTGTTGTCACAGCTTCGGCCGTCTCAACTAAATGAATTCCATAGGAACAACCAAGTCACGTCACATTCAACAGATTCTTTAAGAAATCTAATGTATCTGCTCGGTTTTCCTCTGCGTAATTTATCGCCTCTGAATGAGTTCCATTAAGTGTCTCAGTTCAGAGAAATTAGTTAGGCATGAGGTTAGCCTAGAGATATGGATTTTTTTTTCCATTTCTCTTAATTAACAATTTACTAACCCATTAACTATTTTAGTATTCCAAGACCAGAATCTCAAATCAAGAAGGCTAAGAGAGTTGAAAGAGACCAAGTTGCCGTTGCTGCTGCTAGAGACGCTAGAAAGCTCGTATGTTTTTTTATTTAATCAACTGTTTTAATTGATTTCTTTTCAAAATGATGAAAACTTTGTCCTTTATATCGACTACCTAAGGGGATGATGTCTGTTATTAACACCATCTTTCGGCTGACATTTAAAGGAATCAATTAGAAAAGCATTATTTTTTTTCTATTGAACATTTTACTAACATTTCAAATTATAGGCTAACAAGGAAAAGAGAGCTGCTATCTTCAAGAGAACTGAAGCTTACGTTGCTGAATACCAAGCTGCTGAAAGAGCTCTTATTGATGCTAAGAGAACCGCTAAGAATGAAGGTACCTACTTTGTCCCAGCTGAATCTAAGTTATTATTCATTGTTAGAATCAAGGGTATCATGAAGATTCCACCAAAGTCAAGAAAGGTTTTCCAATTATTGAGATTAAACCAAATTAACGCTGGTGTTTTCGTTAAGATTACCAAGGCTACTACTGAATTAATCAAGTTAGTTGAACCATACTGTGCTTTTGGTTACCCATCCCTTTCTACTATTAGACAATTAGTTTACAAGAGAGGTTACGGTAAGGTTAACAAGCAAAGAATTCCATTAACTGATAACGCTGTTATTGAATCCGTTTTAGGTAAGTTTGGTATTGAATCCGTTGAAGATTTAATCCACGAAATTTACACTGTTGGTCCAAACTTTAAGCAAGCTTCAAACTTCTTATGGCCATTCAAGTTATCTAACCCATCTGGTGGTTGGGGTGTTAGAAGAAAGTTCCAACATTTCATTCAAGGTGGTTCTACTGGTAACAGAGAAGAATACATTAACCAATTAGTTAAGAAGATGATCTAAGTTAATTTTTAGTGATTTAACTTTTTAACTATTAAATAAATAAAAATGCTTTTTTTTAAAAATACCTATCTATCTAATCTATAAAGATAAAAACATATAATACGATTTTTACTTGACAAATAACAAACCCTTTTTCAATTAACCCTCATTAACTTTCAATTTAAAATAAATTTAAAATTTGTTTTATTATTATAGGGGGGTGGTTGAAAAAAAAAAAAACTTTTTAAACTTGTTATTATAACTTTCTTTTCTCTAAGTTAAAACTAAAACTAATTGTGTGTCAGTTGACATCCAGTGGTTTTATTTTTTTTGCCACTTTTATTTTGAGATCATGGGATGATGAAAAACACCAGTTGTTTCCTTTCAACTAGCCACAGGCAATGATGTTAGAAAAATACACCATCTTTCGGGACTGACTATGATTTTAAATAAAAGTTTATTAGTAAACTCTCTTAATATTAGTAACATTGGGAACTGCCCTTTTGTAAATGACTTTTCTTTAAGTTTTTATTATGTTCTTTCTTCTTTCTTCTAGTTTATTCTAAATCGGCTATTACGTAATCTTGAGTTTATTCTAGAAAAATTTCAACTTTTCTTCTCCTCTCTATAAAAAACAGAAATTTTTCACTTTTCTTGAATCTTGTTGTTACTTTTTTAATATAAACGAATACATAACATGTCTCAAGTTGCAGGATTACCAGAGGATTTTGACCCAGAAAACCCAGATAATTTACAAGAAATCGAAAAGCAATTTGCTGTTAAAGCAGTTCAACAAATGGAAGTTTACTGGAAATTATTACAAGCTATCCCAGGTTCAAAATTAAAATTAACACAATTTGATGATGAAATTATTGAAGAATTTTTTAATTCTTTCCCAGAATATCAAAACCCAGAGAAATTAAAGGTTATTAATGAAGAAGAATTAAAATCTGCTTCTGGTAAATCAAAATGGAGGGATTACCTTAAAAAATTTGAGGATAAAGTTGAAGATTATAATTTTGGGACTTTAATTAGAACTGATTCTTCAAAGGAATATGATCAAGATAATACAATTTTTGTTGTGAGGTTACAATTTTATGCTTTTGAAATTGCTAGAAATAGAGCTGGTTTAAATGATTGGGCTAAAAATTAAAAAAAAAAAATATTTACTAATAAATTGTTTGGTTTTTTTATTTATATACATATAATAATAATATAATTTTTTAAGATTTTTCTTCCTTTTCCTTTTCTAATTTAATTTCTTCATTTGAAATGAATTGAACAGATACATTTTTAACAGATTGAAATTCTTTACCAATATCAATTTTTAAAGATTCACCAATTTCACCCATTTTATCTAAAGTTAATTCATTTTCATAAGCCTTATCATATTTTGAAACCCCTAATTTTAAAACGATATTCATATTTGTACCTGATGGTAAAATATTTAATTCTTTAATTAAAACATGTGAATTTTTTTTCATTAATGAAACATTAATTGAATCTTCAATAAGTCCATATTTTGGATCATCCCTTGGTAATGCCTTATCAATTAATTCTTTAAATGATTGAACAACACCTGAAATTCCAACTTTCATAATTAACATACTAACCATTAATCCTCCAACACAATCCATCCAATAAATATTTAAAAAGTAACCAGCAGAAATTGTACAAACTGCAACAACTGAAGTTAAAGAATCAACTCTATGATGCCATGCATTAGCAATTAAAACTTTTGAATTCAATTTTTCACCAACTGATTTTGTTGCTCTAAAAAGCCATTCTTTAACAGCAATTGATCCAAGTGCTAACCAAGCTGCATTAATATCAGCCCCTTGGCTAACATCAACATCAACTCCATGTGAATGAGAATGTGAATGAGCTGGAATCCATGCCATTAAATCATGTAATGCATTTGGTACTAATGGAGCAACCATTTCATAAAATGAAGACCAACCAATTTGAAAACCAGCATAAAGTAAAATAAATGAAACCATGAATGAACCAAAAGTTTCAATTTTACCATACCCAAGGGGGTAAAGTGAATTTGGTTTTTTATTTGTGAATTTAACAGTTGATAAAGTTAAAACATCTGAAATTAAATCACCAACAGCATGAACAGCATCAGCAATTAAAGCTTGAGAATGGAACATAACCCCACCAATAAATTTAGTAATTGCCATTGAAGCATTAACACCAAAACCAATCCATGTTATTTTAACACCTTCATTTGCTAAATTCTTAGTATCGTATAATTCAACAGAACCTGAATGGGAATGAGTATGTCCACCATGTTTTGCTCCATCCTTTGGATTACCAAACATATGAGCCAGTGGTGTATGTGGATTAAAAAAATCTTTAACTTTTGACCAAGTTGTATCCTTTTTTGGGTTTAAGTTTATAGTGAAATCTTCACCTGAGAAATCCATTTGATCTAATTCTGGATATTCAGCATGTGAATGTCCATGGGATACTTTATTTGGTTTCTTTGTACCTAACAGGAAATCCTTATCAGTTTGAATAACTTCACCATTTCTAATAGTGGCAGTTTTCAATAATGGTTTACCAGTTTCAACTTCATAATAATGATGGATTCCCTTTTCTTCTTGCACTTCAGCATAGTCATTGAGATCAATCCCAGCTGTTGTGTTTCCAAATTCCTTAGTAGCGTTGTTGGTGGTGGTGGTGGTGGTGGTGGTAGCAGTGTTATTGTCAGTATGGCTATGGGAATGCCCAGAACAAGGTTGTTCTCCGTGTGAATGGGAGTGAAACCTCACACCATTGATAAATTGTCTCCGGTAAAGCCCTGCCCCCAGAAGCGGCCTCGAATTCATAAACGCCACTCTGAATGACATTTCTTTAAGATGAAATTGTGTCAATGGAAAGATTTGTGGGGGAAAAGAGGGGGTGAAAAATCAAAGATTAGTCACTAAATCTAGAAATGTTTAAAGTATTGGAAGAAACAATAGAGGTATGGTAATAGTAATTTCACCATTGGAAAGAGTGGGAGGACTATATTTGATTGGTAAAAAGAATGGGGGTTTTAAAGGTATTGGAAGAGACAATTATGGAAGATAATTATTTTAGCGTCAGGTGGAGGTATCGACGTTGATCAAACAATGACCAGTGTTGAATCTAACAGTTACAGTCCATTTTTGTGGGAAATTAAAACATAGTGGTGTTTTGAATGGTGATTTCATGAGTTATAATCATATAATCTCATATAATTATCACTACATATATGGTGTTGTGGGGGCGGAAAGGATGATTAAAAGATAAAAGCTTGCAAAGAGCCCCAGGTGGTGATTAAATTGATACCAATTTGTCTTCTGGTTACATTTATAGGGTAGATGGAAGAAATATTTATTGGTTTGGATGTTTAAAGAGGGGTTTCAACAATAAGAATCAATGATAAATGACAATAAAATAATTGGCAAAATTCCTAAAATGGAAAACCTGTTGATTTAATTCTAAAAAAGAAATTAGGACACTTTGATGAACATATATTAAATACCAATGGGCTAGTTGATGTTCAAGCTGTTCAATGAACCCTTTTTTTAACTTATTAATACCCTTTTCTGTTGAAAACTAAAGAATTTCCTAATTGGGGTTAAAAGGTAAATAGATGGATGCAAAATTCCCAAATTAGGAAAATTGGTAAATTTTTGTTCCAACTGATTCATTTATCAACAATTTAAAACACACATATTTCTCTTTCTAATTATATAAAACAATGTTAGTTGACATTTCCAATAGTCTAAGAATCCATCGTGGTTCAACAACAACAAATAATGGTATTTTGAATAATAAATCAAATAAGAAAACAAGTACAAAAGTCCCTAATACTATTAATATAAGAAGGAAATCAGTGGAATCATTAACTGAAACACCTGTTTATTCCCATACACCAATATATGAAAATATATGGGATTCACAGTTTCCATTTTATCAACCATTGGAATATCAAAAGAAATCAAATGATAATATTGATTTCACTTGTTGTATCCAATTTCAACGGAACCCGATTAAGAAATATTCCAAACCAATTTTATTATTGAATAAGACCCCATCAACAGCAAAAAGTTTAAAAACAAGTTTATTTGGACCATTGGGGAAGAATGGTGAAATTGATCCAATTAATTCATTATTTATTCATTTACCAACAGAAAGGAGAATGAAATTTGGATATTTACAATTAGACATTGATGAATTTGGAAAATGCCAAGTAAAAGACTTGCCAAATAGTAATAACATTAATAATAATAATAATAATAATAATAGTAACAATAATAACAATAATAATGGAATTGATGAGTTAGAAGCAGAAATTGAAGATTTGAAAATAAATGAAATATTATCATGTAATATTGTTGATAAACCAAAACAAAAGAGAAACCCATTTTTTTATTCAAGTTCTCCAGTTAAAGATACCAGTTTCAAACCAAAAATAAAGGTTAAAACAAATTCCCCTAAGAAATCCAAGAATAATTACTATTCTAAATGGGATAAATCAATGACAATAAGTGCAAAAGCCATTATGAAGATGGTTGATGATAGTTTAGTTTCAAGTGATACTGAAATGTATAATTTGAGTCAATCATTTATTGCAAGGCAGGATCTTGATTGTAATGTAAGTATTAATGCTAATGATTTGAATGATGCTTTAATGGAAGAGATGGATAATCCCATTATTTTAAAACTAAAAGAATTATCTATTTAACAAAGGTACAAAAATAATACAATCAGCAGTTTGTGTTGTATATGTTATAAGTTTTTATATATTTATATATATATCTATATGACAAGAATTCAAGCTGCTTTACCAATAAAGGTGAACCCAGGGTCTGATTTTCTTTCCTCACGGAGCTGTTCCTTTGACTTGTAAGCGTCTGCAAGCTCCACTTGAACCAAGGATTTGACTCTGAGGATTTGACCTGCCTGTTGGGGTGTTATTTTTTGAAAAACACTCTGGTGTCTCCTCCGAAGTCCAAGAGAAAGCAGTGTGTCTTTGTAAAGCTTTGGAAGACCAATGGTGGACTTCAGCTGTGTGATCTTGAAGTATTTGGCTGTTGACATTGGCTTTTCCTTGTTTCTTTTAAAAGAGAAAGAGTTTGAAAAATGGCACAAGTGGCATAATTTTCAAATGTGCGCGCGATTTGTGCCGTTTGTTATTTCCCCCCCATTAAACATCAACACTCTCCTCATTGATGAAATTGCAAAAGGGATGTTGGACCTTTTCAAGAACATCATTCGCAAGAACAAAGACCGGCCAGTGAATGGCGACGAGGGAGGGGGTTGTAATGACATTTCTTTTGTGGGAAACGCCCAGGAAATTGCCCGTTTGATCCAAGCCAACCCATCTTTTGCTGATTACTACCAGGAGCTCCCCCCAAGGTACCTCCTCCAAGACAAATTAGGTGAGGGGGCCTTTTCCACGGTATACGGTGCTAAGGACTGCTTGGAAAACACCACAATTGCCGTCAAAATCATTAAAAAGGAATCAATGAAAAGGGAACAAATAGAAGCTACCAGAAGGGAAATTGCCATAATGCGACGTTTAGATCACCCCAATATCATCAAAATGTACTCGTTCCAAAACACAGATGACTCAAAATACTGCTTTATTTTCATGGAATTAGTATCTGGTGGGGAATTATTCAATCAAATTATTAAGTTTACATACTTTTCAGAGGATTTAACAAGGCATGTTATGCGTCAAGTTGCAACAACAGTTAAGTTTCTGCATGATAGGGGAATTGTTCATAGGGATATTAAACCTGAGAATTTATTATTTGAACAAATTGAATTGTTTGAACGTCCAATACAAGATCAAATAAATGCACGTAGGAAATCTGATGATAATAATAAAGTAGATGAAGGGAAATTCATTAAGGGGAAAGGTTCCGGTGGTATTGGGAAAGTAAAATTGGCTGATTTTGGGCTTTCAATTGACCTTGGTGAAACTGGTTCAACAATGGCTAAAACTCCATGTGGAACTGTTGGTTATACTTCACCTGAACAACATATGAATATTGGTTATGATAAGAAAGTAGATGTTTGGGCTTTAGGTTGTGTACTTTATACAATGGTTGTTGGTTTCCCTCCATTTTATTCAAATACTCAAGATACTCATGATATTAGTAAAAAAGTTTCCAAGGGGGATTATAAATTCTTAAGACCATGGTTTGATGAAGTTTCTGTTGAATGTAAGAATTTAATCTCAAATTTATTAACTGTTGACCCTGAAAAGAGGTATTCAATTGAACAACTTTTAAATGATCCTTGGATGAATATTGGTTATGAAAATTCTTCTAATAGAGATACAAACCCCGCAGATGATGCACCAGGTTCACATTTTGATGCTGTTTTATTTCAAAAATTTCAGAAATCATTAATTAATACTGATAATATTGATGATTATTTTAGTGGGAATAAACTGGCAACAAATGAAGCTGTTGTTACCCCAAGGGCTGAAGCAATTAAACTGGTTTTTAATACTGCAACAAATGCCCAAAGATCACACACACCTTTGTTACCATCACCAAGTACTTCATCTGGTGTTGTCGATACCCTATTTATGTCCACCATGACCAACAAACAAAGGAAAAATATGACTTCAATTAGTGATTTATCAGATTTAGATTCAAATGATGATGATGATGATGATGATGATGATTATGATAATAATCAAAAGGGGAATACATCAAAGAATCAAATAATTTCAATGGTTTTCTCTCCATCTGATCTTGAATCAGAGGATTCAGAATTTGAAGATAATAATGATGCAGATGAAGAAGATGTTGATGAAGAAACTGAAAATTTCATTCAATCAATGGGAGCTTTAAAGAAATTTAATTCCCCAAGATGTCAAAAGAAGAAATCTTCAATTCATACTAATATTATTGATTCTACAACTTCTTCATGTATAACCCCAGTTCAAAGTCATGCAACGGCTACGACTGTTACCACAGTTATGACAGTTGGATCTACCTCACCAAAGGGTGTAATTATCTCAACACCTCATGCACCATTTAATTTGAAATCATCAATCAATTCAAAATCTTCATCGAATAAATCAACTGGTATAAATAACAACCATGGTAAACAACCGTCAATTACATCATCTATTCAATCTTCACCTAATGCAATAGAACCACAAGATAGTAGATCTAGCAGTATAGTTACATGTGAAATCCACGATGTTCAAACAGGTTTACCAAGGAAATCATCAATTTCATTTCATATAGCACCAAAAAAATCGTCAGTTTCAAGTTGTTCTTCATCTTTGGTATCATTACCTGCTAATATATCCACTAGTTCCGAGGGAATATATGAAGTTGAAGAAGAAGTTGAAGACAATGATGTGCTTCAAAAAATGTCTGAACACAGACAAGATGACCATGAAGTTAACAAAGTTATTTCGGATATGAGAATTAATGACCATCATTACAACCACCACAATTATGCTTCTAAGGTAGTACACAATGAAAAAGATGAAGTACACGAAGATGCAGAGAGGTTGAATAAACATTCATTGGACGTTGTTGGTTTATCAGAGGAAGGTGATGAAACTGAACAAGATATTGATTTAGATACCCCTAAGGCATCCCATAGGCTGAGTTTTGGTGCAGAATGCCAGCAACCACACAGAATATTTTCCAATGAGATAAGGAAACAAGTACTGACACACACGCCATTTGTTTGTCATCAAAATTGTTCCAACACAGGACTGGATGATGAAGTTGAAAACGAACTGGATAAGTCTTTCATGAAACAAAAAACTTTCGATTTGAAAATGAATAATTCGACACTTTTAAGTAGGAGAAAGAACAACCCAACAACTTAAACAACATTCGTGTTGTTTCATAAGCATTTGTACTATTATATACATTTTAACTTTTAATTTCATTATTATTTCATGATCTTTTTTTTTATAATATGATTGAAATCTCAGATATTAACCCAGTTTCTTCTTAATGGCATCCCCGATTTTCCTTTCGGAGCCTCCGAAATCTTTCAGTACTTTTGCCTTTCTGAGGGGGGTACAATTAGCATTATTTTCAGTGGGGAAAACTTTACGACGATGTTCAATAGATCAATTGTTCATTATAACAGTGACAAGTGTTTCAATTAATCTAATTTCAAATCTCCCCACAATGATATTAGGTACTTTAATGTATACTTTAGCACTTGTTAACGTTATATCCAATACAACATCTGATCATATAACTAATTATTGGATTGACTATCAATGCCATGTGCTTGATTTAATGACATTGTCATTTAGTTTAATTTTAATATTATTCCCATCAATATTGACAATGTTTTATGATTCAATGATGGAAGTTGATGATAAAATGTCATTAAGGTTAAAATTAACTAATTATAAAAGTTTATTCCCATCTTCAAAATCAAAGTCTTCATTATTATCAATATCCAAATCTTCATATTTAATTCAATTATTTAATTTTTTAAAGAAATTACCAATTAAATTACCTGAAATACAATTAATTAATGAACTAAATTTGTTTAAACTAATTAAAACTTATTTAGTAGATGTTATGATGGTTACTTCAATTCATTTTATGTCAAAATTACCATACATTGGTAGTTTTGTTTCACCAATTATTACATTTTCATTCATTTATCCAGTTTGTGGGTTTTTCATGGCCTTATTAGGTACATTTGTATCAATTCCATCATTATTACCAAGGATTTTAATCCCATGTGCTCCAAGGAGAATGTTTTCAATGTTTAAAACTCCAATTGCTGGAGATCAATATTCACCAGAAACGAGTTTTATTAATATATTACCATTAATTTTATTTTTAACAACTTTTAGATTATTAGATTTTTACCTTGGAGTTTATTTTTATAAATTACCATTTACTAATAATCAAATTGATCATTGGATTAAATCAAGATCTGGGATTCTTATTGGTTATATTATTACAATTTATATAATTTCATCATTTTTAGGTCCATTTGGTTTTATTGGAATTTATACTGGGGTAGCAGGTATGGGTGAGCTAATTTCTAATGTTTCAACAATCCCACCAAAGGCAGTATCATTAGAATCTTTACCTGAAAGAGAAAATGATGATGATGATGAAAAGATTAAGAGATCTTATTCTTCATCAAGGTTAATTGATATGCAAAGGTTATCACATTGGATAGAAAAGGAAACATCGACCTTAGTTTCTAAAAAACAATACCTTAGTGATTTAATTGAAGATTTTAATAAATTCATTGATTGATTGATACAGATTATAATCATTTTTTATTACAAATTCAACATAATATTCACATTTTTAAACCCTAACTTACAGTTAGTTAGTGAAGTTAATTAATGAAATAGATAAAGGAATTAAAAAGAAAATTGTTGAACTGATATCAGGCCATTATTATTTTACATTTCAGCTTATGCCATATTTTTATTTTCTATGTTATTTAAAACAACACAAATATGCTCTAAACTTGCCCATACTTTAGATTTTAGAACTACAACAATTGATTTAACAAAGACTTGTCAATTTAATTATAAATTACTGCTGATATAATTAATAAAGAGTTTATGAAATAAAAAATCTAACATATAACATTTTTATATATTGAGAATAGTACATTTCCCATACTACCTTCATTTTAATGTTTAACATTCCAACTTTTATCCCCGAATTTACTTAATAAAACAGGTAAAAATACCAAAGCGCCTATTGATGCAGAGAAAATTAATCCAACCCACATTTTAAAATAATAAACTCTGAATATTTGTGAATGTGTAAATGATAACACTGAAATACCTAATATTTTAGTCAGTGTTATACCTGATAAAGTTGAAGGACCAACTTGAATTAATGAATTAATTGCCTGTGATTTAATTTCGTTAACTATTGGTTCATCATCTAATTGAATCGCTACTGTTGAAGAACTAAAATTAAATTCCCTTACTAAATGAATTCCAAATTCAACACTCAATCCTAAACAAATTAATAAATTAACCAAACTAACGGCATTTAATCCAATACTTTGAATTGACATCCATGAACCAATTGATATTAACACAGTTATTAAATAACAAATAAAAATTAATGAATTCCTCCATGACCCTAATAACAAAGTTGAAATTCCAAAGATTAAAACTAATCCAATACCAATTAAAGTTAAAGTTAATTGAATTAATGTACCATATTGAACAAAGAAAATATAAAATGGGGAATAAGCCCAAATGTTTAATCCTTTATGATGATCCTTAACCTCATTAATAACCCTTTGTGAATTTTCATATGCATTTATAAAATCTTTTTGTGATCTTAATGGTGTATGTGATGTCCTAAATGATGACCTTTTAACATTTAAAATTTCATCACCACCAGGGACTTTTTTCTTTAAGAAATCAATCTGATGTCCATATGGTGCCTTACCTGCTAATGGGCATGCATAACTATCTTGATCTAACCAAGCAAGAACAAATTCTAAAAATTCATCACCCACTGGGAATCCATCCATATTATATCCCCAAGTCCTATTTTCATAACATGATTGACAAACTCTTGGTGATGAAAATGGTGGACAAAATTCCTTATCTTTCCCAAGTGAATGACGTTTAATTGTACAACAATCATTTAAATCTGGGTTAAGCCAAAGAAAAAAATCATCAATCCAAGAAGCAGGTGGTTCAGCAATAGTTGAAATATTTGACCTTTCAGATTCTTGAGTTAAAATATTAACAAGGGAAAATGAATCACATCCTGTAAATTTAGAACATAAAGATTTCTGTATATTACGATTCGTAACATCCAATTCTTCAGTTATAAAATAAATTGGTGGACCAACATTTAAATATTCATAAATATCATCAAAATAATTGATTAAATATGAATCTTCTGGAAGAGCAATTCTTTGATCAAGACCCAACTCAATGTTTGGTAACATTGAAATTGAAATTCCCGTTAATGTAATGAGTAATCCAAATATGAAATTTGAAACTTTAGAAGATAAAAGCCATTTTGCATAAACCTTTTGGAAAAATGAACTTATAATCCCATCCTTTGGTGATTCATCGAAAATTTGATTAACGTGATTATAATCAGAATCAGATGAAATTTGAGTAACTTGAATTTCAATTAATGGGAAAATATCTAATCTTTCTAATTCTATTCTTCTCATATCTAAACTTAAGATACTTAAAAATACCGTTAATTGTAATATTGTATTGAATAAAATTGCCATAGCGGAATATAAGGCAAAATTCCTAACAGCAGGCATTTCAACAACACTACCAAGAATAAAGCAAAGGAATTGACATGAACAACTTAATGTAATACTAGAACCGAATTTTGATACTGCAAATCCAATTTTATCTGGGATTGATAAATCATGAGTGAAATTAATTGAATTTTCAATTTGAGATACTCCATTACAAATAAGAAATATATTATCAACACCAACTGCCAAAATTAAGAATGGGATAACTTCTGCAATGATTAATGTTGATTTCAAACCCAAAATTGACCAAAATCCAACAGATGAAGTAACTGAAAGTGAAACAATTAAAATCCCAATGAACCCTAAACCGAATCTTGTATGTGTAAACAATTTAAAAAAACCATTAAAATGGTTGTTTATAATTCCAATAGGAGAATTGAATTGAATTTTCCTATTACTTAACTTAATTGGATTTCCAAGTGCTAATGATGCATAAGCAAACATGACTAAATATGAAATTATAACAATTCTTCCATCTGTATTTGTTGATTTATTTAATTCTTTTTCAAGTGAAATTTCAGTTATGAAACCTAAATTAAGACCTCTAGATTCAACTTCCATTGTTAAATTTGTTGAAAGGTATTGTTCAAGTTCCTCCTCCCATTTTGAAGCAAATTTAATTTGATCACTATTTTGATCATTGTTATTGTTATTCAATAAAGTAATTACAATAGCACCTGAATCCAAAACTGGTTTGTCCAAATCTCCACCAAATAGTAAAGACCTTTTTAAAGGTTGTTGAAAAGATGGAAGACATTCAACAGGTGAATTTGCACAATGTTCAATACTTGATTTCCAATTATCCTCTGAAATTTTAGAGATGTCCCCATTAAAGTATTGAGTGAATGATTCCAAAATACATGATTCTCCCAATGGTTTAAAACAAATATCTTCATATTTGATTTGAGTGGTAGATGATTCTGATTCTGATTGAACTTCTATTGATAAATTGAGAATCTCACTTTCCTTCTCAAACCACCATTTAACAAAATCATATGATTGAAATACAGGACCAGTTGAATTAGAAATAATAATCTGTTGAGTCCTATAAAAAGGACCAAAACTTTCATCGAATTTTTGTTTTTGAATATAAGCATCAGATTTTGGAGATACCCATAAATTAACGGGGTTAGTTTCCAAATTTAAGAATACCATCCCCAATGATAAACAAAATGTTATTAATGTCCCCAAAATTAAGACCAGCTTAACATTTAAGGCACAATATTTTCCTAATTTGAAAAACCATAATTCTAATTTATCATTTATTGGATATGTTCCCCCATTTGAAGATGCATAATCATTTAGATCATGGTAATCAATATCATCTTCTGGATTATCATGGGAAGTTAAAAACTCATCATCGTCATCAACTAAAAACCCAGAATCCAAATGTGATTTCTTATCTTGGTATCTTTTGTAGTAACCAATAGAAAAATAAATTGAAATCATGAGGATGTAAGCAAGGAGAAGGTAAAATGAATTTGATGGAATTCCACCAATTGCATGAGATTGAGGGATGTGAATATCTTCTAATTCAGGACAAATTGTTGGACAATCAGAACATGAACATTTGAAATTTGGGTCTTCATCATTACAAGATTTTGGATCAACAAGTAATAAATCCATTGAATCTGATGAATTGTATTTAAAATTAATTTGAAATGGGGATCCACCAATTTCTGGCTTTTTATCTCCAAGGAACTTAAGAAATTCTTTATAGTTTGTAGCTCCTCCACCAATCAAATCCATAGCATATCCATTTGTAGCACCGAATTTGATATTCTTACATGAATCAAAAAACGGCTCAGCATAATTGGTACCATCAATGAAAACATCTAACACATCTACAACTTTATCACCATTCATGTCCAATTGGGATTTAGTGACATTAACAAACTGTGCTTGTTGGGGTGAACAGGAAAAGTGGCAAAACAATTGATAAAAGTTTTCTCTACAAGCGGGACAAGAAGCAATTATAGGGTCTACTCTTTGAAGATTTGTTTTAAGTGCATCCATTTGATCGTCATCACAACAAACGTAATCCACAGACCTCCATGAGTCCCCACAAATGTTGATAAGCTTGTCGTATTGTTCGGGAGTTAATTTAGAAGCTTTCCTGTGGTTAACAAGTGGCAATTTTGGGCCAAAGTATCCAATTGGACCACCGGATCCATAAATAGAACAGTTTCCAACGTTTTCAGAAAGGAATGTTTCCATTTTAGAAATTTCGATGATAAAATTGATTATTATCTGCTTATAACAGCCAAGTGGAAAAATAATAAAATGTTATTAATTCTTTTTTTAATAAGGTGATTTTGGTAAATGGACAGTTCGCAGACGATCGGACTTTCCACGATGATGGAAGCGGATAGCTTGAATGTTGATCAGCAGAATAAGTCACTTTTGGACGAAAACGACCCACAACTGCAGGCAAATTTTAACAATACACTTGATTTGGAACCGAACCCATTTGAAAAGTCATTTGCTAGAAACGATGGAACTCAGCCTAGGAGGAAAGCGATGGGGAATTTAAATATGGCACCGGATATAACAGTGTCCCTTTCCACTGTTTCAAATGCAAACTCGCAAGATGAAATCAATACTTCAACTCAACAGCAACAACAACAACAACAAGTTCAACAAGTTCAACAATCTGGTGTTAATCAGATATCCAATAGTGTTCCACCGCCCATGACTGCACATCAGCTTCTGAAAGCCAATAGTTTTGGTATATCAGCCATTGTAAATAATGGTATGACTCCACCTGTATTGACACCAGGTGGGTCTAAAAGATTACCAGCTTCTTCACTGTTACCACCAATTCCAGGGGTCCTATCACCCGGTGGGTCAATAATAGGTACACCAGGGATATGGAATTCTTTATTTCATACCCAGAGTCAATTAAGTGTTTCCAAGGATCCAACTGATTTGAATCATCCAGTTCCTTCAACTGCAACTTTAATTGATGGTATTATTCAAGATAGACAATCTTCTGAGCCATTATCTAGTGACTCTCATCAACAACAACAACAACAACAACAACAACAACAATTACCAGCGGGTCAACATTTACAACCAACTCAACAGCAACAACAACAATTGTATAACATGATTATGAATACCAAAAAAACAGGATTAACACCAAATGAATCAATGATGAGGACGGGGTTAACACCTGGGGGGAATTTAATGAATCATTTTACACATGTGAATGGGTTCACATCTTTAAAAGACGCAAATAAGGATTCTTTTATTTCATTAGAAAATGGACAAGTTACACCAGGGCTGATGTCAATACTAGCAGCATCTAATGAATTAGCACAACAACAGCAACATCAACATGAACAGCTAATTGAACCCGGTAAACAACAGCCACATCAACAGCAGCAGCAGCAACAACAACAACAACAACAACAAGAAATTGTACCTGTTAGTGAACCAAAGTTATTACCAAGATTGAAAAGGAAGAGATCTACACTTATTCCAGTTATACAGCCTGAAATTGAAGAACCAGTTGCTACGCGTAAGAAAAGAAGGGGAAAGGTTGGACAAAATAAGAAATCTACAACAACAAAAACAGCAGCATCAACAGCAACAACAACAACAACAACATCAGTATCAGCATCTGCAAATGGAACAAAGACACAGAAGAAGAAGAAAGGTGGATTAACAGAAAATGAAAAGAGACAAAGTTTTCTTGAAAGGAATCGTGTTGCAGCATCAAAATGTAGAGAACGTAAGAAACAAATGATTGAGAGGATGAAAACTGATTTAGAATTTCAAGAAGTTGAGAATGAAGCATTGAGGAAACAAATTAATCAATTAAGAGATTATGCCTTAACTTTAAGATCAATAGTTTATACACATAAAGAATGTAATGAATTTATTGATTCAGTTGGTGGTTCAAGTGCAATGAATAGGATATTCAGTGGTGGAGTTGAATCTGTTGATGGTGAAGAAATGTCAGTTCATACTTTACCGAATTTTCTCAAAGAAGCAGCAGTTTCATCAAGAACAAATAGGGAATCAAGTGGTGAAGATAGTGACTCTATTGAAGAATAGTATCAATTGGTATAATAAGAATTGTAAATTATAAATGTATATGAGCGAAAAAAAGTAAATAACGCAAAAAAATATACCATAATAATATAATATATATATATATATTCTTATTCTTTAACTTCTTTTAAGAAATGTCATTTAATTATATCAATAAAGCTGGGAAATTTCTTTGTATTGGGAGAAATTATATGGCACATATTAAGGAATTGAATAATGCTGTTCCTAGTGAGCCTTTTTTCTTTTTAAAGCCAAGTTCCTCTGTTTTAATTCCAGGGGAGGGTGATATACTTATCCCAAAGAATGTGATTGCACATCACGAGGTTGAATTAGCTTGTGTTATTGGGAAGGATTTAAAGAATTTAGACCCGGAGAAGTTTGGACCAGAACAAGCACTTGATGCAATTGAAGGGTATGCATTAGCAATTGATATGACAGCACGTAATGTACAAGATAAAGCTAAGAGTAAAGGTTTACCATGGTCTATTGGTAAAGGGTTTGATACATTTATGCCATTGTCTGAATTTATTCCAAAATCAGAGATCCCAGACCCATATAATGTTGAATTAAATTTAAAAGTTAATGATGAATTAAGACAACATGATTTGACTAATTTAATGATCTTCCCTATTCATAAATTTCTTTCTATGATGAGTTCTATTATGACTATTGAAAAGGGAGATGTTATTTTAACTGGTACACCAAAGGGTGTTGGATCTGTTAAACCAGGAGATGTGGTTGAAGCATGGATTGAAATTAAGGGTAAACGTCTTGTTGAATCTGAATTAAAATTCCATGTTTCTCAAAAGCCAGGACCATATGAGTTCAAATTATAATTATAGAGTAAGAATATTGTATATATTCATTTATTTATTTATTCATTTTATTGATTTGTATTTGTGTGTGTGTGTGTCATTCAATATTTTTCAATGATTTATCGGAACTTCTTTTCTTTTTATATATATAAGCAAAATGATTCATCAAGCTGAATATTTACCAGCAGAAGAACTTCCAATTTCATCAGTGTTACAAGGAGGGTATAACCATCCACTTCTTAGAGCTTGGCAACATGAAAGACAGTTACAAAAGAATATGTTCATTTTCCCACTTTTTGTAAGCGATGATGCAGATGATGAAACTCCAATTCCATCATTACCAAACATTAAGAGATTCGGTGTTAATAAACTTATCCCATATATTGATGGTCTTGTTAAAAAGGGTTTAAAATCAGTTATTTTATTTGGTGTTATCCAAGATTCTAAAAAGGATGATGAAGGTTCACCAGCAGATGATCCTGAAGGACCTGTTATTTTAGCCATTAAAGCATTAAGAGATGCATTCCCTGATTTATATATTATGTGTGATGTTTGTCTTTGTGAATATACTTCACATGGTCATTGTGGTATACTTTATAATGATGGATCAATTAATACTGAAACTTCAATTAGGAGAATTGCTGCAGTTGCAGTTAATTATGCAAGAGCTGGTGCTAATTGTGTTGCCCCATCTGATATGATTGATGGTAGAATTAAGGCTATTAAACGTGGATTAATTAATGCTGGTTTATCACATAAGACATTTGTTATGTCATATTCAGCTAAATTTAGTGGGTCTTTATATGGACCATTTAGAGATGCTGCAGGTTCATGTCCATCACATGGAGATAGGAAATGTTATCAATTACCATCTGGTGGTGCTGGTTTAGCTAGAAGGGCTTTAGTTAGAGATTTAGGTGAAGGTGCTGATGGGATAATTGTTAAACCATCAACATTTTATTTAGATGTTGTTAGGGATGCAGCTGAAATTTGTAAGGATTATCCTATTTGTTGTTATCATGTTAGTGGTGAATTTGCCATGTTACATGCCGCTGCTGAAAAGGGAATTGCTGATTTAAAAGCCATTGCATTTGAAGCACATTATGGATTTTTAAGAGCTGGTGCTAGATTGATTATTTCTTATTTTACTCCAGAGTTTTTAGACTGGTTAGATGAAGAAATTCCTTTATAATGTTGTTTTTGCTGTATATACTTTTCGTTTGGTTATTTATTTAAGCAGGCAATAATTCTTGCTGTTGTTCATTTAATTCCAAATCTACTTGGTCAACATTGATATCGATTTTATCTGAAACTTTGGGTAATTTTTGGAGTTTATCAACAGCAGCACTATTAGTATTCTTTGTTTTGTCTTCAACCATTCCTAATTCCACTTGCATTTGGTATAATTCAGATTCAACTTCACTTTCTTCACCTGTTGTTAGCACTTCACTCAATCTTTCACTTAATTCCATTTGGTATTGTACGCCTTCAGCAGATTCATCCATGATTCTATCCACTTTCTCAATGCTTAGCTCCTTGTTAATCTCCTTCAACACGCTGTTCCCCATTTCCAAGCCGTGTAACACGTCCTTTTCAATCAACTTGAATTCAATTGTCTCGATTATCTGCTCGAGGGTATCAGATTGGGACTCAAGTTGCCCCAAGAGGGATTGCTGTCTCTTCTTCTTCCGCAGGGCCAATTTGGCTTTCTCCCTGTCCGGCGGGGAGGCGTTGAGACATGCCATAGCAATTTGTGTTTCCTTATCGACGACGATAGCCAATCTCCTTTTTGACTGGGCCAATTTGTCCCGTTGGACTTTCAAATTCAACACCGCTCTGTCGTGGTCTGTTATTTGCGGTCCTTTGGGCTTTGAATTGCTATTTCCCATTTCCTGGCAATGGTTTCTTTATATTCACACAATATATGAAGAGAATGGAATAAATTTTTCTTTTTTTTTTTTTTTTTTTTTCCTAATAGTGAAAAGGCGGCAACTTTGTTCTTCTATATCGATAAATTCTGAATTTAACGCGTTTCCCATGGCAAATTTGCAATACGGGAAACACTACTTGAAACAGTATGGCTGGACGGAGGGGGAGGCTCTTCAACGGGGCGGATTGGCCAAGCCGATCCTTGTCAAGCACAAATTTGACCAAAAAGGCCTTGGAGCCAACCCACAAGATAATGTGGCATGGTGGGAACGTGTTTTTGACGGTCAGCTTAAGGCCATGCAGTTGGGAGACCAAGGGTTTGTTCAAAACGAGACTGAGAAAAAGTCCTGGGAACTGGAAGACAGAAGGAAGAATTCGCCTTTGTACCAAGTTTTCGTTAAGGGTCAAGGTCTCAAAGGGAGTATTAAAGAACAAGTGGATGCTGCTGCTACGGCGGAAGGGAATATAAAAAAACAACCAGTGGATGATCAACTGATGGTATTTGACAGTGACAGTGAAGATGAAGAAAGAGCTAAAATTGCCAAAAAGCTTCGTAAAAAACTTAAAAAGAAAGCCAAAATTGCTAAAAAGGTTAAAAAAGCTCTTAAAGCTGAAAAAAGGGCCAAAAAGTTGATTTCTTTATGTGCTTAATTCCAATTGGGAATAATAATAATAATATGAAAAAGAATGCAAAAAAAAATAAAAAAATATAAAATATATCAAAATCGTACCATTTTTCTATCCAAAGTTCACATTATTGTCCAAAAATTTCAAAATGACATTGAACACACAGAATTTCACTCAAGTGGATGCCGGGATGGTTAACTACACTGTTCCAAATCAAATTGGGGCTTTTCATCCAACAAATTTCCCACATTTTAATGACCCAAATCAAATGGCTTCATACTTTTATCAACAACCATTGCAAATGCATTCATATCCTTCATTTGAACATCAACGTCAAATGAGAATAGAAAATCATAAACATAGTATTCAAAAACAACATATTCAACAAATTCAAGAAAATAATAATCGGCCTAAACCAATACGATTTGTTTCAGGTCATTATGATTTAGATGCACCAAAACGTAAATATCAATATAGGAAAAATTCACAAAAGGAAATTTTAGATAATGGTTATCTTTACCTACCAGCAGATTCAAATGCAAATATAAATCAATTCTCAAAGGAGGATATAATAATTTTAAAGAATATTTTACCAAATGCCGAAATTCATAAATGGAAATATATTTCAAATAGATTATCAAAGACAAAATCTAAAAAATTAAATACAGAATATTGTATAAATAAATTTCATCAAATGTATGATTTACCATTTAATAAAAATAATAATCCATTAGATTCAAAATATGGATTAAAAATAAATTCTAAAAATGATTTTAATATTGATATTAAAAATAATGGTGATAATTTTGAGGGGATGATGGGTTCTTCATTAGGTTATATTCTTAGTAGAGATGGATGGAATTTAATTGATAAAGAAGTGAAAAATGTTTGAATTGTTTTCACTAAGTCCCCCTTTGAATTTTTATTCTTTCTTTAATTGTCTATTTCTAATTCCTTTTTGTTTACTTTTTATAATTCATTTAAATTCATCTTACGAATTCATTCTTATAAACTATTTAAACCTTTCTTTAATATATTTTTTAATTTATTTATTTACTTAATTTAATATATATTTTTTTTAAAAACTTCATCAATTCCATCATCTTCCTATAACAATATGTCAAAATTAATCCAAGTTCAATCTAAATATACACATGGGTTTAAAAAATATCTTGCAACACAAGATAATAAAATTCTTTCATTTATTCATGATTTACCAATTAAAATGAATGAAAAATCAAAAACTGTTCAAATGGTTGTTGAAATTCCAAGATATGAACAAGGTAAATTTGAAATTTCAAAGGAATTACCATGGAATCCAATTATTCAAGATACTAAAAATAATAATTTAAGATTTATTAATAATATTCATCCATTTAATGGATACCCAGTTAATTATGGTGCAATACCACAAACATGGGAAGACCCAAATTTACCAATTAAAATTAATTTAAAAAATTATTTTGGTGATAATGATCCATTAGATGTTTGTGAAATTAGTGATGATTTAAATTTAATTGGTGATATAAAAGAAATTAAAATTTTAGGTTGTTTAGCAATGATTGATAATGGTGAATTAGATTGGAAATTATTAGCAATTTCAAAAAATCATAAATTTTCATCAATTTTAAATTCACCATATGATGTAGAAAGGGAAATGCCATCATTATTAATTAATTTAAAAAATTGGTTAAGGGATTATAAATTACCAATGGGTAAACCAAAAAATAAATTTGAATTTGAAAATTTAGGTTTAAATGGTTGGTTATCACCTGAAAAAGCTTGGGAAGTTATAGAAGAATGTAATAATCGTTGGAAATTACTTGTTAATGATAAACATTCAAATAATAATAAATTCCCAAATATTCAAAACTGTTCTCAAATTAATTCTCCTGGTTATCAACCTTTATCAATGGAAATTAAAATTGATATGGATACCCCAAATGATAGTCCAATCCCTACATCTGCAAGGGAAATCTTTTATTATAAAAATTAATAAATTTTAATTTAACTGTATATATGTATAATTATTAATATTAATATTATTATTGTTATAGTCACTATATAAAAAAAACACATTTAAATCTCTTAACACGATCAACGAGTGAGATTCATTTACTCTACTTACATTTAAATAGCCATATTCAACCATTCCCAATCATTTTCCTTTTTTCCACTATTACCATTGGTATTATTAAGTGAATTATGAAAATTTGGCAAACTTGCCCCGGATACTTCATCAGCCCCATGTAAATGATCAAAATTAAAATCAACATCAGTTAATAAAAAGTTGGCATCTAATCCATTATTGTTATTATTACTACCAGAGTATGTATTATTGATTGAACCACTATTTAATAACGTTGATGATGATATAGTTGCAGGTGTACCAACAACATTTGTTTCCTTTTTAAAAGAAGAGGAAGAAGAAGAAATATTTGTAGTTGTAGTTGTTGTAGTAACACTCTGTTTCTTCTTTGTAGTTGCACCCCTTTGCCTCTTTTTAATAACATCAGTTTTCATACTTAAAGGTCTAACAACTCCATGTAATTTAAGGAATAAACCACATGCATTACATAACGGTTGTCCTTCTGGGTTCCTTCTCCAAAGTGGTGTTGTTTTAGTTTGACAATTTGTACATGAAATATCAGATTCATCCTTTGGAGTTGGTGTATTCGATGAAGAATCATTTTTCTTTCTTCTTTGTGAAATTGATTTCCTCTTCCCTGAAACTGTACTACCACTATTGTTATTATTATTATTATTTGGGGTTGATCCTAATTGTTTCTTTGGAAATTTCATCATTGAATCTACATTGGCATTACTACCAGAACTTTTAATCGGCTTATTCAGTAAACCATTATTCCCACCATTGTCATAAATCATATTTAAATCCCCATCGAAATCCAAAGTGTTGGAACTGAAAGTTGTTTCAAAAGTTGATTTATTAAGAAAATGTGGAGAATCAATTGGACTATCATAGTTATTATTATTATTAATAATATTCTCGTTGTTGTTGTTGTTGTTATTGTTAAAATTGAAATTAGTGGTGGTGTTGGTGGTTGTATTATTATTATAATTGTTTGTATTAGAATGTAAACTTGATGGCATAATGCTTGTGAAACTTGTTGAATGATGATGATGTGGTGTGTGTGAAGCCAAAGATGTATATGAATCCCTTCTAATAGGAACACTTCCAACAGGAATCCCTCCATATGCAACAGGAGATCCTGTTTTTGCTGATGATGGAAGAAACATATCTTCTGGAATTGGAGTATGTTCATCAAAATCAAAATCAACGTTTAATATATCAATATCCGATGATTGATGATTTATAGAATTCTGACGATTGATGTACATATCATCAAACTGTGAAGGATTATCAATAGATGTAGGATTGCTCGTCCTTTGAGTCATCATGATAGATTGGGATAATTTGGAAGGTTGGGAAGACACCATTGGGGAAATAGACTTTCTCCTAAAACTAGAAAACCCTCCCGCCTGTGTATCCTGGAGATAGTTATCATTGGAAGAAAGGGATTTGATGTGTTCAAGGTAATTGAATTCATCCAGATCGTTGTGGCTTTGGTCTGTATTTGAAACAGTTGCTGCAGATTGCATGATTTCTGGGTCATGAATGTCTAGTTCTGGGAACTGGGGCCATTCCTCATACGCCACATCTTGTACATTCTGTTGTTGGACTAACAGTCTTTTAGCAGCTTGAGTTTCAACATACATCAGCCGCCAGGTGAGATTGCGCATCCGCTCGCTGTTGGGAAGCGGCGAGCGTCTTTGTGCACCCGCCGGTTTGTACATTTTCCACAGCGCCAAAGTCGTCGCTGCGTCGTGGGGGTCCATTGTCATTGAATAAGAAGAAAGAAGAGGGCAAATCGAGTGAAATTGGCCAAGAAAAAAGAAACCCGCTATGCAGATTAACAAAAGTCACGTGATATGAGACTTGATTAAAATACATTCATTAAAACCACTAATCTTCAATTATTTTTGTAAAATTAGTTTGTGGTCTCAACTCCAATGCGGAGCGTGTTTTAAAGGGGGTTTTCCACATTTTAGTATTTCACAAATTTTATTTATTCTTCTATGTAAATAACAATTTTTCACTCTTTTCATCAGCTATTTTCCTATTAAAATGGTCCTTTCTCCAGCTGAAAAGTCATTTATCCGAGATGGACTTGTAGCAAAGAATGTTTCAAGGGCAGATTCAAGAAACCCGGATCAATACAGACCGATCAAGGCCACTTGTTCAATTCTACCTAATTCAAATGGGTCTTCTAGGATCTACACTGCTGATGGTATAGAATGTATTACTAGTGTCAAAGCCCGTGTGGTTAGATTGCAGGATATTGAGAAACTCATCAACGTCGATTTAGAAATTCAAGGTGAAAGAGATGATCAAGTTTTAACAACTCATACAATAACTACATTAAAGACTTCATTAATCAACACTTTAGACAAACAACTTTTGAAAATAACAGATAAATATTATTTTCAATTGAATATTGATATTGCTGTATTGGCAACTCCTGATGATTTTCAATTTTCTTCTTACACTTTACAATGTTTATTAGAATTAATATCAATGGGTGTTTACCTTTCATTAAAATCAACGAGGTTACCAAAATTAACTTCACAGGAACATGATGGTGATATTGAAGAAGAGCCAACTTTTAATGATGATTGGGATGTTTCTACTTATTTAATACCAAAATCCGAATCTTTTTCAAATCAACCAATATTATTATTCGTTGTTGGTATTGCAAACCCAAATGTTATTATTGATCCAAGTTTAGAAGAACAACAAGTTTTAGAACATGGGATTTGTCTTGGATTCCTAAATGGGGAAATTGTTTCCCCAATTCAATCTTTACTTTTATCAAATGATTCAACAAAAGGTATAAATCAAAATGTAATTATAAAATCAATGGATTTAGTTAAATTAATTGCACCAAGTGTAATTGATGCTCTTAATATAATTGCAAATCAAGAAATTGATTCATTTGAATTAGCTTTATAACCAATTTAATTTATTAACTATTTTTTTATTTAACAATGTTGTGATGAATATGCTTGAACAATAACAGCTGTTGCAGTTTGAATATTCATTGATCTAACAATCCCAACTTGTTTGATAATAACACACATATCTAATTCTGCTAATAAATCACCTGGTATACCTTCTCTTTCTTTACCAATTAAAATTAATGATTTCTCAGGGAATTTTAAATCACCATTTAACTCAATTGATTTATCAGTTTGCTCTAATCCAATTAATGTATAACCTTCCTTTTTCTTCATTCTCATAAATTCTGCAATATCATCCATCTTGACTTCAACCATTGGCATCCATCTATCTGCTGTAACTGCAACACTTTTAAATTCTGCATTGTCCTTAACACTTAAATCATCCATTGTCATCCATCCAGCTCCAAGACAATCACATAATCTACAAATCCCACCTAAATTTGGTGGTTTATCAACTAATGATGAAACAACAATTAATGGTGATCTCTTAATTTGTGATGCTGCTCTTCCATTCTCATCAACTTCCATAACTGTTGACCAAGCTCCACTCTTTGTTTGTAAAAGTGATGATTCTTCATCATATTCATCAATTGCAACATCAAATCTAACTTCATCAACTCTTGGTGCTTCAACCCATCTATCTGGTTCATCATGACCAATTGGGTACCTTAAGAATTTCTTTTGTTCTTCACTAACAAATGAATCATAAAATCTTTGATAAATTGCATCAATTTGCCTATCTGAAATCTTTAAGAGTACACCACCTGAAACACTGACAAGGTTAAAATCTTCAAAAATATCCCAAATTAATGCATCCCCTGTTCTATAATGTGCCCAACTATCACCCATTGTTGCAACTTCATAAATCCTTGTTAATGTATTAAGTAATTCATTAGGGAAATTATCTAATTTTTTATCTTTAATTTCCTTGTAAATAACACATGCCATAGAAGAAGAAAAATGTCTATTTAATGCCCTATTTGATGTAGCAGTTGGAATTATAATTTTTGAAACGAAATCACTTAAAAATTTAACTTCTTTATCCTTTGTATAATTCTTTGCAACCAAAATTGAAACCCTTTCAAAAATTGTTATAATTAATGGTTGTTGATTTTCAATACCATCTTGGAAAATTTCAAATATTTGTTCTTGTGATTCTGGATATTTGTGTAATGTTAAGGCAATTATCCATTCCATGTACATACGAACTAATGGTGAAGCTTCTTTAAATAACCTTGGTAAAATCTTTGTATTCATAAAATGTAAACAAGTTTCCTTATCTAATAATTCATAAGTTATTAACAAAATTGAATACAATTGAATTCTCTTCCATTGTTCTTCTGAATCTGTCCTCTTCTTTGGTTGCATTAAATGGAATATTTGTTCATTTCCCAAAATATAACCCCATAATTCTTTACCAAATTCAGAGTTCTTTGCACATGCACAAATTGTCATGATATCAACTCTATAACTCATTTCAGGTTTCCCGTAAATTTGTGAATAAAGTGTCCTACCAGATAAATTTAATGTTTTATCATATTCAGAACTAACAAGTACATCCAATTTGAAAATATTTAAATCTGATTGTCTTAAAAATGTTGCCTTGGAAATTACTTTAGCTAACCATGTTGTCTTTTCAAAATCTTCATTGAAATTGACTTGATAATTAACAATTGATTGTAAAAGATATGGTAATAATGCTTTCCTACCACCTGATTGATTGATAACATCATCAGCCAATTTAAAAATCTCAGAGGCTAATTCTTCATCTTCAATGGAAAATTTCAAAAGTTTTGAATTCATTAATAATGATATGAATTTCTGATGTAAATCACGTTGATTTAAAATTAATCTATCCTTAATTAAATCTTGCCATATTAAATCCAAGGAAATTAAAATGGATTTGGCATCCTTTAATGTGAATCCTTCATTAGAATTATCAGTGTCAATATATTTAACTAATAATTCAACATTGGCTGAATGACTATAATATTCAGATAAACTAACAACATTTGATGAAATTTTCATTATATTCTCCTTAAAAGTTTCTGTGAATTCATTTATAGACATTAATTGTGTAGCTATTTTCAAAATTAATGAAACTGTTTCATCCTTGGATTTATAAAATGTAACATCTGTACCTCTTGGAATTGATTTCATAACATTTGGAATTAACTGAACTAAAGTTTCTAATTTAATGTTAAAATTTGGATTGAAAATACATTTTTCAATACATTTTTCAATGAAATAAAATTGATAAATTGAATCCTTAATTGATTCCATATCATCAATTTCAATTAATTCTTGACAAATTAATTTAAAAAATGGTTCAATTTCTAAACTCTCCCAAAATTCAATTCCAAATAATTTCTCATTATTTAAGAAATTTCCACATTCTTTGTAAATTTCCATTGGTAAATCTTTTGATCCATTAACCATTTCATTAATCAATTTTTCAATTTTTGATATAATTAATGGTTCAGTCCATAATCCATTTAATTCAAACCCTGAATTAGTGAATTGGATAATCAATTTGTAAACTAAAGGATGTGATAAGATGGAAGGAACTAAATCTGAGATTTTAGCTCCATTTTGAATAATAACAGAAGTTAAAATAGTAAATGAATTAACATCTAAATTGTTTCCATCTTCTATTAATAAATCATTAATTTCATTTTTAGGATAATGAGTGTTGAAAAAATCAAGGAAGAATTCTTCATTTTCATTAAAAATTTCAAATCCATTAATTTGAATGAATAAACCTAAAGATTGAATTATTGTTTTTAAATCAACTTCAATTGGGTTCATATGTAACATTAATTTCAAATGAATTGTTTGTAATGTTGTTTGTAATATCCCACCTTCAGCAGTTGAATCAAATAATTTATTTAATATTTGAACATTATCCATATTAAGTGCAAGAGCTTGTAATTTTTCTAAACCTTTTAAAACCCCCCAAATAATATGAATTCTAGCAATACCAAAAGTCAATCTATCTTCATAAAGAACATTTAATATATTTCCAACCATTTCACAAACGAATTCATTTGAATCCATTGATGTAATACAATTTGAAATAAAATCACGTAATTGATCACCAAATGGGCAATCAAAAGTACCATCTTGATTTGTCTTTGCATTAAAATGATTTGATTTCATTGTGAATGGTAAAAATACCTGAGATATAAATTTCATATCATATTTAAATAAACTCATTGATTTTTCAGGTAATGCAAATAATAAATTTAAAGAGAATTTTTTAACTTTTTCCATGGCGGCTCTAAAACCAACTGAAGGAATTGTTAATGCAAATGGGATTGGTAATAAAGAATCAGGATTAAAAATTTTAATTAAATCATTCTTTGCTGCTTCTGCTTGATTCATTGCAGTATCAATCCCAAGAATTTCATAAAGTGTACAAAATCTTTTCCATGAATCTAAATATTGATCTTCTTTTGAAACGTCCCATGAAATAATTGGTGTTTCCAAATTCCTTGATAAAGATCTAACTGACATTTGAATTAAAGTTAAAGAGAATTTTTTATGTTCATGAATTTGTGAAATTAAACCATCTCTTAATTTCCACCAATATTTATCCATTGATAATAAATCTTGGAATTCATTTGATTCTTTTAATTTCTCTAATTTATGATAATTAAAATATCTTAACCAAAGTGTATAAGAATAAGAAATTTCATTTTTATCCTTTGAATCAGCCAACAGGAATACAATATCCCAAAAGAATTTTCTTGATATGGAAGATTGAGAAATTGATGACATTCTCCATCTTAAAGTTTTAGATGCTGCCTTTGCCAGATCTGAATTTTCATTGGATAAATAAACATAACATAAATTATCGAATGTCGATGATTTAAATTCATTTGAGTATTCCTCGTGGTTCATAAAATACCATTCTGTGAAAGTTAATATTGAAGTAATTAATTCAGTAGTTAATGAATCATCATCGGGGCTGGAATTACCAGTTAAAATCAGATTCTTCAATTGTTCGTTAAACTGGATAGGGTTAGAAATGATAAACTGAGATAATATTGATTCAATTTGGGACATTAAAGCATTTGCCAAATTTGGGAATTCCCTAGTTAATAAAGAAATGGATTCATAATATTCTGGTAAATTTTCATTTTTCAATAATCCTTGAGTAAACACAAGAATATTTTGATAAATTTGTGTACTGATTGATGGGATTGAATTGACAAGTTGACAAAGAGTTGAAATGTAAATTTTAGTTTGGGATGGATTTGAGTTTACATTATCCAAATTCTGGATTTTTTCCAATAACTCATTGACAATTCCCTGTTGTTGTTCTTTACTTAAATGGCCGGTTAAAAGGGCCACTGAACTAAATGACATGTTTGACAAGTTGGGAACACAATAAAGAACAAGAAGAAGTTGAAAAAAATTTTCTAAAATCAGTTTCTAAACTCAGTTTCAATGTTTAGAAGAATACGATGTTATTAGGTTGTTTTCCAATTGGAGTTCTAAAATATGATCATTTGCCAATTCTAAAGCTTTTTTATTCATTAAACCTTCTTCTATTAATTCTTGACTTTTTTTCTGTGTTGCTAACAGTTTCTCCTTCAATTCTAAATTTGTTTCCTTTAATTCCCCTATCATCACCATGAGCTCTGAATTTAGTAGGTCTTTTTTGGCAATTTCGGCTTCTTGGGCGTCGCATTTATTCATCAACATCTCTAAATGTGCCTTTTTTATGGGTTTGGACAGTTCTCTGGCATGGTTTACGTAGAATTGTGTTGTTTCATTGGCATATTGAACTATAGGGATTGTTGTTTTGTTAGTTTTGGGTGTTAAGAAGAGTTTTTTCATCGGAGAAAGAGCTACATACCTGTTTGGGACCAGTTTACACGCTGAATGATGTTATTGCGAGACTCCAATTGTTCTTTGATTGTTTCAAACCAATTACCATTCATAAAGAATCAACTTGTTTTAAACGCGTTTAATATTAATTATTTAATTAATATTGTTATCAAATAAGAGGAAAGGATATTTTTCCTATAAAATATGTCAAATGGAGATAAAAAACGATCTCCATCGCCAAATTCAGTCTCTAAACTGTTTTCTAACCCTTTTAAGAATTTACCCGCAACTTCTCCCATTTTGGAAACTTCAATATCGCCTCAAACCGGAGAATTGACAGTAGAACAAGACAAAATTCCAGATTTATCACCTGAACCAGTACTTGAGCCAGTTACTGAATCAGATGTCCCTCCAATTGAAAGGGGCGATGCATTACCTGTTGAAACAACCCAAAAAAGTAGATGGAATTCCCTTTTGTTCTGGAATGGGAATGAACAATTAGATGATGAGAATGAACAATTGGATGATGAGAATGCACAATTACCAATACAAGAGGAAGGAGAATCACAAATATGGTTTGGTAAACTCTCTGGGTTATTTATACGAAACATACCAGAGGGTGAAAGTTTAGCTACTACTGGTGTTTTAAATGATCAATTCCTGCCCAATACTATAAGTTCAATAAAAACAGCAAGTCAAATAGTTAATGTTACTACTAATGGAGTAGAAGATCAAACGAAGAAGAACCAATTAGGAAATGAAATAGAAGAACAAGATGAACAATTACAACCTTCTTCTTATTCTTCTTGGTTCACTCCATGGAGGTGGGGGGATACTAATGTGAAAACTGATATAGGAGATGCAAGTGATTCAATGACTTTAACTATGGATGATGATGAATCTAAATTATTTAGGAAATTAGTTGTCAATTCAATTCAATGTTTGTCATATGGAATTGAAAAACCATCCTCATGGGGTATATTCAAGAAATTCAATGATGATGTTGGAGAAGTGAGATTAACAGGTAATAAAAGTTGTAAAAGAGGTGTCTTAATGAAGAGGTTACCAAAGTCTAATTTTGAGATTCAAGAGGAATTATTGAGTAATCAACAACAACAACAACAACACCAGCAACGAAAAGTAGGAGGAGGAGGATTGAATAATGGTAGTGGTGTTATTAATGATACTTTTCTGGAAAATGGAAATGATTCAACTATCACTATTGGTAATGAAGCAGTTGTTTTACCGGATTTAAAATGGAATTATCGTCCATTAACTATGATAACAAAATCAAGGATTATTAGTTCAAAGATTTTACCATGCATTAAACCAGAGAGGCATTTATATACATTACCAAAGAATTTAAGGAAAAGAACCGTTAAAAAGGTGATTGTTATATCAATTCATGGATTTTTACCACAAAAATTTACAAAATCCATGTCAAATGAATCAAGTGGGACATCAAAGATAATGTCTGAGTTTACAAATAGGGAATTGGATAGATGGGGTATTTTAAATAATGTTGAATTACAAATTGATAATATTCAATTAGAAAGTTATGGGAAAATATTTGAGAGGGTTAATGATTCAATGTCAATAATAGAGAATTGGGGTGTTGATATTGGGGAAGCAGATTATTTATTTATGGTTTGTAATTCCAATAGTGTTACAATTGGGATACATTTAATGTCAAAAATGATAAGTAGTGGGATTTTACAAAATATTGAAAAATTAGGTATTTTAGGAATTTCAGGTATGACACTTGGACCAATACCTGATTTAGAGGGTAAAATTTTAACAAGGGGTGGATCAATTCAAGAAAATGAAATGATTAGTGAAATATTCGATTTTGAGGACCCTGAAAGTTTACAAAGTAGGGAATTAATAAGAAGTTTTGAAACTATTATAAGGAATAATTGTAAAATTTCATTTGCTGCTGGATTACAAGATTGTATTTCCCCACTTTATTCAAGTTTATCATTACAATTTGGTCATGCAAATATATTTCGAATGATTTATATTGATTCAGAGATTAATTTACCTGATTTCCTTGTTACTTTATTCAATACAATTTTAGGATTAAAGAATTTAAATTACAGTGATCATGGTTTATTAGTTGAATTAAGTAATTTTTTTCAAGGTAAACAACAAAGTGGTGGACATAGTGTTATTATTATGAATAAACATATTTACCGTATGGGAATATCGAATTTATTAGATACGAATGATTTAAAAACGTTACAAAAGTTACAAGTTTGGCCAAAGAATATAAGGGATATAAATGTTAATCCATATCATATTCCTTGGTGTTTAAGAGGTATTTTAGAAGAATTAACAAATGTCAGGGGAAATTGGGAAGTTGAAGATTTGATGCATCAATTAATGGAAGAATTTTCTCTTTGGGATTCAACAAATGAATGGGGGGAATTGAGGAAATGTATGGAAGCATTTGGTGGAGTTCGTGGTATTGATATTGGGCTTTGAACAGATACTGAGCCCATGAGCCGTTTTTTGGACAAATTAAAAGTGAAAGTTTAATGCAATTACGATTTGAAAACTGCTAACAATCACTGTAAATATACAATGAACAACGAAGAAGGACTTGAAGTTCCACAAATAGATTTTGGGAATACAGGAGAGGAGTTGGAAATGGATATACGGACTCGATCGAATACCCTTAATATTGATTCGATCCCTATGAATTTAGAAGAGAATAACGCCACATTACCAGTTGAAAGACTATTAGAAGTTGAAGAACCAAATGATAATGAAATGAATAATGGTGTTATTATTGCACCTAGTGTTGTTGTTAGTGGAGGTGATAAAGATGGAAATTATTCTATTCGTATGACCCCATTTATTGATCATTCATCAACTTCACCACATATGTTCTTTGGACCAATTATACGAAAAACCAAACCAGGTCTGGTTATTGAAATAGGTAGGTATACGGAAAGGACAAGGGATGCAGCTGTAGCTCCAGCTGGATCATCTGAAATGATTGTTTTTAAAAGTAAAGTTGTTTCACGTCGGCATGCTGAATTAAGTGTTGATGAAGAGGGTAAATGGTATATACAAGATGTCAAATCCAGTAGTGGGACATTTATCAATCATATAAGGTTAAGTCCACCTAATGAGACTTCTGAACGTGTGCAACTGCGTGACAGTGATATTTTACAACTGGGGGTTGATTACAGAGGAGGGTCAGAAGATGTTTTTCGATGTGTTCGAGTACGAGTTGAAACCAACGGTTCTTGGCGACAGGTTGTTAATGCATTTAGCAAACAGGCGCATGCCAAGGTTAAGGGGGTGTTAGGGACAGAGGAAGCTGATAGATGTGCAATTTGTCTCGAAGCAATTTCACAATGTCAGGCTCTATTTGTGTCACCATGTTCCCACTGGTGGCATTATGGTTGTATCCGGCCTTTGCTTGCCAGGAGCTATCCGCAATTTGCGTGTCCGAATTGCAAGGCGCTGTGCCATTTAGAAATGGAAACGGATATAGAGGAGAGTTTAGGATAGGATGTCGGATGTATCGGTGATGTTGATATAAAATATAAATACCATTTAATGTCCCCATATGGGCATATTGATAGAATTGGTAATTCTTGATAAAGGAAGCAACTTCACAACACTAAATGGCTGACGTGTTTAATGTGCAAATCTTCTTTATTGTGTTTAGAGAAGCACTAGAAGCTATTATTGTCATTTCAGTCCTTTTAGCTTTTGTTAAACAATCTATTGGTCCAGGTGCAGAAAATGATGCATTAAGAAGAAAACTTCTTATTCAAATTTGGGTTGGTGCTGGTCTTGGTTTATTCATTTGTTTTGCCATTGGTGCTGGTTTCATTGGTGCTTACTATTCACTTAATAAAGATATTTGGGGTAACTCTGAAGATTTATGGGAAGGTATCTTTTGTATTATTGCAACAGTTTTAATTTCAGTTATGGGTATTGCTATGTTGAGAATTAACAAAATGCAACAAAAATGGAGAATTAAGATTGCTAAGGCAATTATGTCACCACCACCAACTAGAGCTGAAAGATGGAAATTTTCTTATCTTTTAAAGAAATATGCCATGTTTATTTTACCATTTGTTACAACTTTAAGAGAAGGTCTTGAAGCTGTTGTTTTCGTTGGTGGTGTTGGTATTACAGAATCTTCTGCTAGGGCTTTCCCATTACCTGTTGTTTGTGGTATTATTGCTGGTATAGTTGTTGGTTTATTCCTTTACTATGGTGGTTCTGCTGTTTCACTTCAAGTTTTCTTATGTTTTTCAACTGCTATTCTTTACCTTATTGCAGCAGGTTTATTCTCTAGAGGTGTTTGGTATTTTGAAACAAATGTTTTTAACAAAAAAACTGGTGGTGATGCATCAGAATCTGGTTCAGGTCCTGGTTCATATGATATTTCAAAAACTGTTTGGCATGTTAATTGTTGTAACCCAGAAATTTCAAATGGTTGGGATGTTTTTAATGCACTTTTAGGTTGGCAAAATACCGCAACTTATGGTTCAGTTATTTCATATAACATTTACTGGCTTTCATTAATGGCAATTTTATTATTAATGTTATATGAAGAAAAGCATAATCATTTACCATTTGTTAAATTTTCATTTAGACATTTAAATCCAATGTATTATATTAAGAATAAGAAGAAGGATGAATTAACTGAAGAAGAACAACAAGCTCTTTTCGAAGAAGCTAATGTTAAATTAAAGGAAAAAGCTGAAGCAGCTGAAGAAATTTTAAATACTGAACAACAAAACAAGCAAAATCGCCTTGAAGTTAATTAAGGTATTTTAAACAACGAAAAAAAAAAATTTCAATTTCAATTTTAAGTTCCTTTTTTTTTTTTAATGCTATATTCTTTGATTAATATATATACTAAAGAGAAAATAATTTATTTTCTTTAATTTTTTTGTGTATACAATTCATTTTAATGACGACTTCTTTTAATTAATTTAAATTTAAATTTATTATCATTCATTGAATTTACCACCACCAGTTTATTTAAATTTAATTTTGAATTTGAATTTAATAATTGTAATTTAAATTGATTCCTTTTTGACTTTATCCAAATCCATGTAAATAATAATTCAATTGATTTTGAATTTAAAAATGAATATTTATTACAAATTTCTTGTAAATTATCATGTATTATTTTAACGAATTTTATAATTCCATTAAAATCATTTATATCAAACATTGATTTAAATCTAATTAATAAATCAATTTTTAAAATTTCCATAAATGTATTCATTAATTTATTTATATTAAATTCATTGATAATATTAAAATTATTAAAAATCCCATTGGGGAAAAATGATAATATATGTTTAAACATATCATCAAGTAAAAATTCATTAAAATCTTCAACTGAAAGTGTATTAATTATTTTACTTATTGATATAATACCAAATTGATATTCCATACATTTTTTATCTTCAATTTTTGTAAGTCTTTTTAAAAACCCTAAAAGTATAGTATATATAAAATTAACTGTTATTTCAATTGAACAATCATCAGTGAAAGCATCTGAAAGAATTTTAAAAATTATTACTTTAATTTCTTCATTTATTTTATTATTATCCAATATTATTAATTCATAAATTAATGATACATTAATAATAAGTTTATTTAAAAATAAATCATGATATTTATCTAATCCCATAAAATATCTAAAAGTTTTTAATTTAATAATTGTTGAATTTTCATCTTTTTGGGGGTTGTTAATTAAATTATAATTATCAAATAATTTAATAAAATTTTGAAAATCAATATTTTTAAAATCATAAGGTTTAAATTTTGGGCCTTTATCAAATTTTGGGAATGTTAAATTATAATTTTTAGCTAAATATGAATTTAAATTATTAGATCCAAATTTTACTAAATCTTTTAAATTTTCAATTGTTGGTAAAAATTTTGTTTCCAAGTTATCAATTTTACCACCACCAATATAATCTTCAATTATTTGAACAACTTCATTTGAATATTTAAATGAATTAATTTGTAATTGTGGTATATCATTAGGGTAATTATTTGGTTGAGGTGATTTCTGAGCAAATGATGATGAATTTGAATCAATTTGAATGTTATCATTATTATTAGGGGAGGTTAATACCCCATTACAAAATGGATCAGGGGAAGAGGGTAATTGATTAAAGTTTAACCCTAAGAAATCTTCAAGTTTAGGTACATTTTGTTGTTGTTGTTGTTGTTGTGTTTTTGATTCTTCAAATTCAGGTACTGGGGAAAGCATTGAATCAGAACCATAAAAATCAATTATTTCATCATAATCTTTATCATTATCATCATCATTAAATTTGACATGATTTGATAAATCAGCATCATCACCCTTCCAAAATAAAGTTTTTTGTTTAATTTCATTTGATACATCATCCCATGCACCTAAATAAGGTTCATTATAATTTTGTATTTCTATAGAAGTTAAACTTTCATTATAATTTGATATTTCATGTCCCAAATTGTTGTCGTCGTTGTTGTTGTTAGTATTATCGAATTGATGAATTTCGTTTTCTATCTGAGCAAAAACAAAAGAGAGTATACCAATTCCAAAACAAATAAAAACAACCAAAGCAATGATAACAATAGTGGGATCTATATATGGTTTGCTAGATAAAGAATCATCCAAAAGGGATATAACTTTTGTTTTGAACTCATCATATTGATTGCTCATGAGTTTGTCAATGTTTGAAACAGAATCAAAGTCATTGTTTGAAACGAAGTCTTTTTCGTGTTAGTAAAATAGTTTACAAAAAGGCTATAAATGACTATAAAACAACATACCTTCCAATTCCCTTGGGAAAAGACCGGCCAATACTTCATCTATGAAGATTGACATTTTGTAAGCAAAAGAATAAAAATGTATATATAACAAACGCGTAATAAAATAATAGAAATGTGAATGTATAAGTGATATAAATATAAATATAGATAGATGTAAATTAAAGTAGAGTAGAGTAGATGAGGAGGATTGATTCGTTAAACAGTTTTAGACAGTGTTCATAAAATTGTGAAGCTTTTCCTCCCTTGGAGGGGCATTTCTATCATACATAATCCCACCAGGTCTCTTTGGAGGAATAATAGGATCAGGGTGTTGGTATTTAGCCAGTAAATCCTCTGTACGCTTTAAAACAATTTGGAGTTGTGCAGGGTCGGCAATTGACTTGTTCTGTTCGAATTGAAGTCTGATTTCAGCGGCTTTTTCCCTGTAAGCTGGAGTCTGGTTGATCCAGTTACGTGCCGTTCTAAGGGACTTTCTAAAGAGGGAGGAAACGTGTTTGGCGTTGGCAGCTGAAAAAGGAACTGGCGCTGGCATTTTCCACTATTTAATCAAAAAGAAGAACTCAAACTTTACGAGAAGAGGAAGAAAAATGGGGGGGGGGAAAAAAAAAATAGTGGAAAAAGGGGAATTTCAACGGTGCACGGGAAAGACAAAAAAGACCCAAAATATAAACATTGGGAAACGGAAATGAAATACAATATAAAGAGCAGATGGCTCCAGGAATACCATAGCAGGAAAGAGGGGCTTGGGGAGTCCCTGAGGGTTGTTTCCTGGACTCATAAAGACTCTGGGACGGCCTATGAGGCTATTTGGGTCCCTGCAAAGAAACAATTTGCCTGTTTGACGTGCTACTCGCTTCATTCAACATTAGATGCCCTTGCTGGACACGCAGAAGTTCACATTCGCTCACGTGGGGGGTACGTGGACAATTCCGAAAAGTATCTGGGGAAAGACCATGGAATTACAAGAGCCAGGACGATCAAAACAGAACCACCGTCGTCAGAACCTGAAGACATTGAAGGTGTCTTCTCTGATGTGGAGGAAGTCCCAGAGGAGGTTGTTAAGAGCATGTTACCTGAAATACCTGTTGTTAAATTGGATTCTGATCTTGAGTCACGTGACAGCTTTAGTAGTGAAAGTGAAAGTGAAAGTGATAGTGATAAAGAAAAACAAAGTGATGGTGAGTTTGTCGAACCTGACACAACAACTACCCAATCGACTAAAGACCGTCTTGCAAAGTTGATTTCTTATAAACCATCAAGTGGAAACCCAATGTTACAAACATCATCTTTATCTAAACATTCAGTGAAAATACAGAAATTAACAATGTCTCCATCCTCACCTCCACCACAACAACTACAAAACCATTTACCTATTCAAACATTCACAAAAGTCCCAGATTCAGCTTCAGATTCAAACTTATTTGTTTCTTCTTCTGATGATGATGATGATAAACAATTTAATAACAATAACAATCCATCCTCCTCTGATGAAGACACTTTCATATCAGCTGATGAAGAACTAAGTGATGGTGAAGAGTCTTCAAAAAAACGCCAGCGTCAAACACGTGAATATATCCGCAGGGTCAAATTTATGGAAGCACATCCTGAACTCGGTTCTAAAAAGGTCCACTACTATAAAATCAAAAGGACCCCTATAACACAGTACAACATTGTAGAGGCTATATTTAAAGAACCTAGTTTAGCAGGTAATAAATTATTGCCTTCATGGCAAAGAGAATCACTCAATTATATTCATGAGGTCCCATTAGAAACACTCATTGATCTCCAATCTGTGATTGCCAATCAATCCCCAAATTTTGAGAAAAAGGTCAATCAAGACCGTAGGAGACTTCCAAAGAAACTCTACAAACCTTCTAGTTCAATTCCAAATGAATTCCTTCAATTTTCACATCCTTCAAATTAGTTCTTTCTTTCTCTTATTATGTAATAATAAATAGCAATCGTGTTATTATCTTCTTCTTTATTTCTTCTTCTTATTCTTTTCTTAATAAATATGTTAAAACAAAGAGGGAAACAACAAGCTCCTATCAATGGCTCTTCAACAACTGATGAATCTTTGAACACTGAACATGATGCTGTTAAAACCCTTATTGAATTAGACCCTGATTATGTCCTAAAAGTTGTTTACCCAAACGATCCCAAAACAAATAAAATCGAATTGGAAGCTGTTACTAATGTTAAAATCATTCTGAAACTTCTTTATGGATCCGGGTTCATTGTTGAAGCAAGACCTGATTCTAATGATCAATTTATTCTACTTTTTATCACTTTAAGAGAAGAATTTTTAAATCACCTTATTGACCTTGTTAATGCCACTGATGAATTGTTCAATATCAAAACAAATCCAACAAGTGATGATAAAATTACTTTAGCTGAAAGGTTAAGAATAATTAGTTTAAAATTGGCTTTACCTAAAAATAAAGGTGGATGTGGTTTAAAAATTGGTATGCATGGTATTAAAGGTATGTTCCCTTGTAAAACAATTAAAAAATTAGAATTGGAATACAAATCTAATTGGTCAAGTTTAGGTAAAGTTGCTAAAAAATCAGTTAGAGATGATGATGTTAAATTACTTAATGAAACTTGTGGGGTTGGTTATTCACTTTATTATAAATTTGTTCAAGCTTATGTTTCTTCAATTGGTTGTCTTGGTTTAATTGGTATAATGGCTTGGTATTATTTAGCTCCACTTTCAATTATTTATGCAATTGTTAATTTATTCATTGGGTTCACTACTTACCTTTGTATTTATGCAAGTGAAAGGAAATCTTCAAATGATTGGGGTTTAAAAAATATTGAAAAAGCTGAAATTATTAAAATTGATGATGAAAACATTGACCCTCATTGGAAAGTCTTATTACGTCAAATTATGTTTATTCCTTTTATTATATCTGGTGGTGCTTTATTATTTACTGCTCAATTCACTTGTTTCATTTTGGAAATTTTCATTAATGAAATTTATCAAGGACCTTTTAAAGGAATTTTTGCATTATTACCAACTATTTTAGTTTGTCTTGCTGTACCAATTGGTACTGCAATTTTCACTTTTATTTCAACAAAATATATTACTTTTGAAAATAATCCAACTTTCCAAAATGATAATAGATCACTTTTGAAAAAGTTATTCTCATTTGATTGTTTAGCATCATATGTCCCATTAACAATTACTTCATTTATCTATTTACCTTTAGGTTACCTTGTTGATCCATACCTTCAAACAATTCAAGCTATTTTTACAAGAGCAAATTCAGTTTATAGTTATGTCCCATTAGTTCCAACAAAGGAATCAAATTATCAAGTTAATAATTTACGTTTATCAAGTCAAATGTTTTATTTTATGGTTATTAATCAAATAATTGGGTTTTTCGTTGAACATGCACTACCACAAATTTTATCAATTATTTTAAATACACCTAAAGTTGCATCAATTTTAGGTTCACCAAAAAGTTCAAAAATTTTGGATTTTAATACTTTAGATAATGAAAAGGAACATGAATATTTACAATTAGTTCGTTCAAAATTTAAATTCCCTGTTGCATCAAGTACACTTGATGGGGAATATAAACAACATGTTATTCAATATGGATTTTTAATGTTATTTGGACCAATTTGGCCATTAAGTTCAATTATTTGCTTTATTTTTGGTGTTTTACAACAAGAAGCTGATTATCTTAAATTTATTAAATTTAATCAACCACCTGTACCAATTAGAGTTGAAAATTCAAGCCCATGGGTTGAATTTATGAAAATTTTATTAATTATTGGTTCATTTATTTCAATTTCAATTACTTTAATGTATGGAGGTGAAAGTGAAATTGAAAGTTTTATTGGTAAATCATCAGTTATTGGTAAATGGTTTTATGTTTTACCATGGTCAATTTGTTCTTGTTTAATCATGCAAATTAGTATTAATTTATTTGAAAAAGTTATTGATAATATTTTTGATAAATCACAAAATGAATACATTGAAAAGGAGAAGAAACTGTTTAATTCTTTCTTAGATGATTTTAAGGAAAAGAGAGATGGACATAATCATGAGTATACAAATGAATTAGTTAAAATTGATGAATTAGTTGAAGTTTTAAGAAAGTGAGTAAAAATATGTAAGTAAAGAGTAAGTACGTAAATAATTAAATTACATATATTTAGTTTATTTTTTTTATTTTCATCTTCATTTTTTAAATTAAAAAGTATTGAAATCATCATTTCTTCTATACACTGTATAAATCAACACGACATCTCTTCCAAACATTTGATAAATATTCTTCATAAACTTCTTCATTATCTTCATCATTTTCCTTTAATATTTTATGTAAACACCAATTATCATCATCATTTTCATTATTCAATTGATTATTTATTGGTTCACCATTTGAATTTAATTGAATTTTATTATTTGATTTTAAAGATATTTTAGGTTTTGAAACTTGTAAAACTGCAAATGAACCATTTTTATCACCTTTTACTAATTGACCAGGGTTTATAACAATAACATTTTTAATAATTTTAGCAAATCTTTTTATAACTGATGGTAAAATTAAAATATCAGGTAATTCATCATCAATTTCAGCTAAACCTAAATAAGATCCATCAATATTAATTTTATCATTTGACATTGAAATCATTTGTGGATGAAAATGACGTTGTTGTAAAATATGTGAAACAATTCTATCAATTCTAGTTAAATTTGATGAATTATTATTATTATTATTAAGATTTAATGGTATATCTTTAATACCTCTAAATATATCAATATTTGAAATTCCAATACCAATTTCATTTAAATGAAAAATTGATGGATTTGGGAAACATTTAAATTTATTTGATAAACCAAGTTCTTTTCTATTAAACCCTGGTTGTGGATAAACATTATGAGGCATTGTTGAATCATTATTATGAGCAATTAAAATGATTTTTGAACAATTTAATTGTAATAAAATTGGTGTTATAATTGATTTAAATATTTGTTCAGGTGTTTTTAAATCTTTAAATTGTTCATCATTTTGTAAATTCATATTTTTTAATAAATTAATATCTAAAAATGGACCTAAAAGTATAACAACATCAGGTTTTATATTTGTATTTAAATGATCAATAAATGTTGAAAGATGATTAAAATCTAAATTTGATTTACAATGAAATGGACCATTTGCAATAGCTATTTTTAAATTATCATCATTTGATGTATTAAAAGTTGAATTAAAATCATCAATTTCATCTTTTGAATAAGTTGTTGAACCAAGATATGGAATTTTTAAAATTGTTTTAACTTTAAATGAAAGTCCATCATTATTTATACCTTTAAAAGCAATTAATTGTCCAGGAAAAAGGGAAAAATCACCTAATGAATCTCTTTCTAATTCAGTAAAATCTAATTTAACACGTTTACCATAACCACCATATTGACCATTTCTACCAGTTTCTAAAATAAGTGAATCTAAATTTAATTCAGTTTTTGAATTTGATAATGGTGAATCTGGTACAATTCTACCAATTGCAACAATTTGTGATTGTGACATCCTATTTGGGTCACCAAATTGATTTTCACAATTATAAGCTTTTTTAATTATTTCATAAAAATTATCAATTTGATCATCTAAATAATCAGCTATTTCTAAAGTTTTCATATTTTGAGTACGATATTTATATTTTTTAGCGTTAAAATTTGCCATTATTTTAATATCTTTTGATAATTCAGTAGTTTCCTTATTTGGTAAATTCGTTGGTGATAAAGTTTCTAAAATTTCACCTGTTGTTGAAGGAATCATTAATGATGTATCACCATCACTTGGTAGTTCAATTGATGTATTTGCAGGACTAGAAAAGTTCAATTTCCTCTTTTTCAATAATGGAATATTACTACTACCACCACCATTTGAATTTATTGGTTGTTGCTTTTTTAATGAAGAACCATTTATTGATTTAATACCTTTAATTTTACCAAAATTAGGGGTACTTTGAACTTTTTCATTTTGCCTTGTAATTTTATCCTGGATGTAAATATGTAAAGAATCAAGTAATGGTTCAGATAACTTTTCATTTGTATTATGAATAACATTTGATTTATAAGTTTCCCATTGAATCAGCAGATCATCAGGTGTGAAATTGAAAAGACTGATAAGATTCTCTAATTTTGAACAAAGAACAGAGTCTTCGGCCTCTTTCCCAAATAAACGCGTGTACACTTTCGACATCTCGATTGAAAGAAAGGGTTGTTTTATTGACTTTTCATTTTAAAAAATATACAAAAAGACTGACGCGTAACGCGTTAAGAAAAATGATTAATTGAATTGCTTACGTAATGAACTTTCTGCTTACGTAATATTTAATCATCTCTTTCTCTGAGATCTTCCTTTGGCTCGTCTCTTGAAGGAGAGGCATCTCTCTTATCCTCTGAGGCCTTGGACCCTGATCTGGAGGACTTCTTGGCACCTCTGTTGCCCTTTCTTTCACCGAATTTACGAGCCTTGGATTCATCGTAGTTGACCTTGGAAACAACAGAGAGGTCCTTTTCTTGGAATTGGAGCTTGGTGGTTTCATGATCAGCAAGAATTTTATCAGCATCTTCAGCCTTTTTGAATTCAACAGTACAGGTACCACTGAATTTCTTCTCCTTTGATTTTTCCTTCTTCATTCTAACTTGGTTAACAGGTGCGAGGGCACGGAAATATTTAAGTAATTCATCAAGGGTGGCTTCTTGTGGTAAGTTTTCAACAACTAATGATCTCTTGTTGATCCCAAGTTGAATTTCATTATAGTTCTTTGGTAATGGGATTTTTCTTCTAACCATTTCCCCATTTTCACTAACTTCAAGCAATTCAGGGGAAGATCTCAAAGCTTCAACAATTGTTTCCACTGGTCTATATTTCTTCATTCTTTCGAATTGGGAAATGGTTTGGATAGGAACCCAACCGTCATTTGCATTTTGGGTGGTGTAGAGGAACTTATCATTAAGTAAATTGGAGTCAGAAAAGTAGAACTCGACTTGTTGTAGGATCTTAGTGGATGTTTCTCCCTCAGTTGTTGACATTTTGTGATTCAAAGAGAAATAGTAAATGAAAATTCAGATTTTGATTTTGATTTTTGAAAAAAAAAAAAAAAAAAAAAAATTTTTGTGTTTTTTTGTTGATTTTTATTTTTATTTTCCTCATTTTTTGGATTACGTAATCGGCGAAATTTGTCAATTGAAATCAAGATTGGAAATTACAATTGTTTCGAATGCACCCTTAAATCGTTTGAGATGTTTGCTTTTAATATCATCGTCTAAAGCAAGTAAATTGAAATTGCTATAAATTGAAAGAGTAATTTTAGCGTCTGAATTAGCCCTAAATTCCATTTCATTTTCCCATTCAATAACATGAACTCTTTCATTGGCAAAATCACGTAATTGGTACCCACAATCAATTAACAGTACATCTGTATCCACGATAGTATTAATCAATCTAGTTAATTGTTGTAGCCAGATATTTGTTGTTTGGTATCGAATTGACCAAATAGAGTCAACTTGGGAAACGCGTAAACCCACAATCTGGTTTAAACTAGATAAGTATGAGTTTAAGAGGGGGGTTTTACTTGGTTTTATCAACTATATATACTTTCAATGTTAGTAATTTCATAAAATAGTCTCACCCTGAATTTTACTTACATCAGATAATGAACATTCAATAATTCCACCAACCATAAAGAAGAAGAAGAATAAATTGAATAATAATAATTGTAATAGAGTAAATAATAATAAAATCCTAATTCTTACCACGTTTTGCAATGTATTCCTTTGCATAATCACCAAAGGAAACCATAAACACAGTTTGCCAAATCCCAAGACCGATTCTTGGTGTAACACCTTTATAAAGTCCTTTAATACCATTTTGGGAATAAACATATTTCAGAGTACCAATAACACTTAATTTAGCAGGTCTATTTGGATCTTTAACTCTTGATTGCATTTCAACACGTGCAACTTCAAATGGTTGATTCCATGCAGATAAACCACCACCAATAACAGATGATGCAACTTTCTCCAATGTAGTCAGTTTTTCACCCTTGGCTTTACCTCTAATTTCCCTGATTTTATCTTCAGCTAATCTTGCTAAACCAAATCTAGACCCCCAATTAGTCATTTGTCTCATTGCAACTGCATTGACACCTTTATTAATCCCTCTGAAACCTTCCTTTTGGAAAATTTCCTTGAAAACAGTGAAAGTTGACTTAACAGCCTTACCAGAGGCAGAATCCTTTGTTCTTGTAATTTCAACTGTTTTCATACAAGTACAGAACCCCATTGTTAAATAAGCTTGTGATAAACCACCAAAGATACCACCACCAATACCAGAAACAAATGGTGAAGCACCTAAAACACTAAATTGATATTCAGCTTCAGTCATAACTGCTAATAAAACAGCACCTTTAGTAGAAGCTTCAATCCATGCCCAAGGAATCAATCCTTGATAAAAACCTGCTGGTCCACCTCTCTTCCAAATATGGGAAATTGCTTGGAAAATGGAAAAGTCCCTATGGGCAGCCATTGTTGTCTTGGTGACTTCCAAAGGTTGTCCAAGGGTTGACACTTCGGCCAAGTTTAAACCAGCACCAAGAAATAAATTGGAAGCAGTGATTGGCTTCTTCTCAATTGGTTTTGACATTTACTTGAAGATGAAGATGAATTTAATGGAAAGGGTTTCTTCCAACCCGGGGTATTTTTTTATGATTTAAATAAATATACCTAAAGGGATTGTTAAATTGCACTTTCAAATACATAAATGAAATACTGAAGGGATTCTGTTCCCAATGGTAAACTCCGTTGGGTTGTAACCCTTTTAAAAGTAGAGATAATCGTTGAAATGTTAAATAGTGAGTCATGCTGACGTAAGCGCAGTTAATTCCCAAATGAATCAATCACTTTAAAACATAATTCCATATAAAGCAATTTACCTCATTCCAATGCCATGTTCTGTTTCCAATGAAAATGGCCGGATCTAAGAGTATCTTGAAGATCTGCAATTTTGCTCATGAGAACATGTGGGAGAATAACTATAATGGAATTAAATCGGGTTAATCTTTGGATATCCCACTCGGTGTTTTTACCATTACAAAGCTCTTAATGTTCTACATATGGTGAAACCCTCCAAAAGGCCAAATGCCAACCAGAAAACCTGCAATGTCTCTTTTGGATGTTTTCGGAGCAAATTTTTGTTGGAACATTGAAAAAGATTAATTTGTTGAGTTCTTTTCTTTTATTGCACACTTCTTCTTCATATTCTTCTCTAAGATGTCCAGCACCGTCACCGCTACGCAGAAGAAAACCACTGCAAATCTCCAAGGGCTCACCACTGATGGGAAACCGTTTACAGCTCCTGACTACACCATCAAGGAGATTCTCCAGGCTATTCCAAAGGACTGTTACCAAAGGAGACTCACTGAATCGTTTTACTACGTCTTCAGGGACATTGCCATCATTGGGGCCAGTATTGCCATTGCCCAGTACACTATTCCACACATTGGGAATGTCTACTTGAGAGGGATCACATGGTTTCTTTATTCTGTTTATCTCTCCTTACCTTACACAGGGGTTTGGGTTCTGGCACATGAATGTGGCCATCAAGCCTTTTCTGATTACGGCTGGGTTAACGACACCGTTGGTTGGGTATTACATTCTTATTTGCTTGTCCCTTACTTTTCCTGGAAATACACACATGGGAAACATCATAAGGCAACTGGGCATTTAACTAGGGATATGGTTTTCGTTCCACCAACTAAGGAACAATATTTGAGCTCTCATCATGCTGTTACATTAAAGGAAATATCAGCAGATGCACCAATTGTCACTTTAAAGGACTTGGTGTTTCAACAGTTTGGTGGTTGGATATGGCATTTATTAACAAATGTTACTGGTCAACCATTTGAGGAGTTAGAAGGGTCTTTCTTCAAACAATTTTATGCATCACATTTTAATCCATCTGCTCCAATTTTTGAAAAGAGAGATTATTGGTTTATTATTTTATCAGATATTGGTCTCTTAACACAATTTTACGTTCTTTACAATTGGATCCATTATTTCGGTACATTCTCATTTGTTGTACACTATTTGATTCCATACGTTTTTACTAACCATTGGCTCGTTTTTATTACCTTTTTACAACATACCGATGTTTCATTACCACATTATGAAGATTCTGAATGGACTTTTGCTAGAGGTGCTGCTGCAACTATTGATAGAGAATTTGGTTTTGTCGGGCCATTTTTCTTTCATGATATTATTGAAACTCACGTTCTCCACCATTACTGTTCCCGTATTCCATTCTACAACGCCAGAAAGGCATCCAAGGCTATTAAGGAAGTTATGGGTGACAATTATGCATACTCAAATGAAAATATGTGGGTCACTTTATGGAAATCTGCTAGAAAATGTCAATTTGTTGATGGGAAAAACGGTATGAAGATGTTCAGAAACGTCAACGGCTTAGGTGTTGATCCAACTAAGGAATAAACAGTTCAACATTCGCTTTTTTTATTTCCTTTCATTCTTCTTCTTCTTCTTTTTGTATATAAATAAATACTCTATTGTTGATAAGTACTCAATTTCAGTATATATTCTTTTTCACTCTCTTTTTACTAACAATATAATGAACTTTTCAGAACCTGAAACCGTGTACAGTCTCGCCAACATTCGGCATGCCCTTGTACAGATGGAGGACACAATCATCTTTAATTTGCTTGAAAGAAGTGACTTCCCACACTCCCCAATCGTTTATGAACAACACCCAGATCTTGAAATCCCATCGCACGACGGTAGTTTCCTTGATTGGCTATTTTGTGAACATGAAAAGATCCAATCACAAGTCCGTCGTTTCCAATCCCCTGATCAATTCCCCTTTTATCCAAATTCAATTCAAGAGTCTTTCCTACCACCAATTCACTACCCAAAAGTTTTAGCTGATTACTTTAGAGAAATCAATATCAATTCCCAAATTAAGAATGTTTACATTAAGGAAATGGTACCTCGTGTTTCTCAAAGTGGGGAAGATTTTGAAAACATTGGTTCAACTGCTATGACTGATATTGCAACTTTACAATCTCTTTCAAGACGTATTCATTTTGGTATGTTTGTCGCTGAAGCTAAATTCAGATCTGAGAGGGAAAAATATACACAATTGATCCTTAATAAGGATATTGAAGGTATTATGAAAGAAATTACAAATGAAAAAGTTGAAGAATTGATCTTACAGAGACTTGTTCAAAAGGCAAAAGCTTATGGTACAGATCCAACTTTAAAGGAAACTACAAACCCAAAAATTAAACCTGAAGTCGTTGTTGGAATTTACAAAGATTGGGTTATCCCACTTACTAAAAAGGTTGAAGTAGATTACCTCTTAAGGAGACTAGAAGATTCTGATTAATTGAATAAATTTTAATTAATAATTATGTATACGCTGAATTCTTTATTAACTAATTAATCTCATTGTTTGTTCAAATGCAACAAATGTTGCTGCATTAGCTGGAGCTGCACGTAAAATTGTAGGCCCAAATCCAACAAAGAAACCTTTAATACCTCTTGTAATGTAAATATCCTTAATAACATCTTTAATACTATGATATTTCCAATTCAAATGATTATCAGTTTGTAATTTACTCTTAATCACATCAATTGGATAGATAAAAGTCCACATACTGTACCCAGATAACCCACCATATAAACATAACCTCCAAGATTCAACATTATTTCTTTGAATTCCCCTCTTTTGCATATTGGACTTAACAAGTGATTCAAATGTAACAAAATAAATCCCTGATCCAAGACCTTCTCTAATCAATGTTGGAATCATCCCCCTATAAATCCCCTTAATACCATTTGTTCTATAAAGTTCCCTTAAAACAGATAATGGACCATTAAATGTTGATTCAACAGTTTGGATTTGTAATCTAATTCTAACATGTTCAATAGGTCCAGCCAAAGCTGAAATTGAAAGACCACCTGCAGCACCAGAATAAAAAAATTGACTGGTTGTCATAGCATTAACACCACCACCACCATTAATACGATCGAAAACTCTCTTCATATATTCATTAACACTAAATTGAATACTAACGCATGCACCAATCCCAATAAGTGGTAATAATGTCCCCTTGTAAAAAGCCATTGGGCCTTCATCTTTAAGTAAATTCTTAATGACTTTTACTGGTGTCATAGTTGGGTCTGTACTGGATTGTAGTCTAACTTTAGTAGTATCAAATGGCTGACCGGATAACACCTGTGCTACCCCACCCATAGTACCTGCAAAAATGTCCCTTAAAGCCTGGCTGCTTGAGTCAACTGGCTCCGAATCAATGAGCTGTGTAAAATCAACTTCAGATGTCATTCAATGGGTTTAAATACAAGATTTTCTTAAAGAAAAGTCGTTATCAAAAGGGAAAAGAGTCAACTTTCATGAAAAATCTTCACTTACAATAAGGAAAATTATGACTTTTTGATTTACAAAGTTTTGACTGAAAATTTGCTGTTTTGTTAACGGGATTGGAATTCAAACACTTCTAAGGTTATAACCCGTTTTTCAGATATTGTTTACCATATTTATTGACAAAGATACCATTTCAGTTAATTTAATATTTCTCATATTTTGCCCTTAAAGCGGGGGGTATTTTGAATTTTGAAAATTTCTACAGATAACTGGAAAACAGCTCTTTTCAATGGTCTTTTCAGAAGTTGGGAATTCCAGTTACATAAAAAGTTAAAAACTAATCTTTCTTTCAGCCGCAGTTTCTTTCTCGCAATATGAAAATATTAAACAATATCAAATGACATATTTTCCAATTGAAGCATTATTTAACTTTTGTTAACCAGGAAAATGAAAGAAACTCGGATTGAAAAACAACAGGAACATGAAGAATTATCCCATTTTCAACCCTTTGAGGGTTTTAAAGCTTTCAAATCTCATTCCTGCGATTATAAGACAACTTCATATTTAAGACCCGGAATGAAATTTACTGGATTTCAATTCTCAGGCTCAAATCAATATAAAGTAGATGTTAAACTGATTGATGTTGAATTGGAAAATGGATTAATTTCAGGGTCTCTAAAAATTCATGGTTTAACAGATTTAAACCCAGAAATAACCACTTTCTTTAATGGTGAAATGATTGGACCTCACCATTCATTTAAGACTAAAAATATTAAATGGGAATCAAATTGGAATAATGATATTCAACATTGGGCAAGATTTGACTCTTGGAGAAAATTAAATATGAATTTAAATCAACCTGATAATTCAATTTATCATTCAAATCCTTTAAATAACCAATTTCTTTATTTCCGTTGGAAAGAATTATTCCTTTTAAATGATCCTCATATTAAAGATATCAAGGGTGCTTCTTTTGCTGGTTTTTATTATATTTGTTTTAATCAATTAGATGGTACTCTTCAAGGAATGTATTATCATAAATATTCAGATAAATTCCAGAAACTTTCCCTAAATCCAATTGATACAACAAGTTATTCTGTTTTTGAATACGTTTAGTTTTACTTTTAATATATACCCCCTCCCCTTCTACTCTTCTTTGCTCAGGTTATTTATTTTAAATCTTTATAATTCACTATTTTATACATTTTAATCTTTATACCAAAAATATCATCTCTTAGTATCATATATCATAGCTTTTTTAGCTTTAAAATCATTAACCTCTTCATGTAATAACAATTTCATTTCATTCATTGTTTGGTATTTAACTTCAAATTCAAAATTGAATACTTCACTGCATTCAACTTCTTCATCTACATTCCTAACAGATCTCAAGAATGGATGTTGTAAAACTTCATCTATTTTTAATCTTTTTTGTGGACTCCATGTTAATAACCCATCGATTAATGACCTACACTCAATTGGCATTAAAGGATAAATTGCCTCCCAATCTTTCTTTTGATATGATGGCTGATCATGAAAAAATGTAAATGCGCTACTAGTACCATACCAATATATAATCTCCTTTGATGGCATACCAATGATTTTACAAATTTCAAATACTTGTTTCATTGAATCATCCCCAATAAATAATGGTTTCCTACCATATAATTCACCAATTATACACCCAATAGACCACATATCAACTTCCTTCCCATACAGTTTTTTTGCTAAAATTAATTCAGGGGCCCTATACCATCTAGTTGCAACGTATGATGTAATTTGTCTATTTCTCTTGTAATTCATCCATTTTTCATTAATCCCTCTAGCCAACCCAAAATCACATATTTTTAATGTACCCTGGGCTGTAACAAGTATATTATTTGGTTTTAAATCCCTATGGATTACATCTGCAGAATGGATGTACTTGACACCACAACAAATTTGATAAATAAACGATTGGATTGTTAAATTAGAAAATTGTGCTGACCCAATAATAACCCTTGCTAAATCATGATCCATTAACTCTTGAAAACAATAAAGTCCATCATATGGTTCCTGGTAAATTAAATCCATGTCAATCAAATTAATAATGTTCTTATGCCCCTTAAAGAATACCATTAATTTTAATTCTCTTATGGCTCTTTTCAATAACACATCCTTTGTAAAAATCTTACTTACTTTTTTAATAGCAATCATAGTCTTATTTGATTTATTAGAATAAGTGTCTCTTGCTGAACAGACTGTTCCATAAGACCCCTGACCTAAAACACACACTAATTCATACCTAGGGTCAATCAAAAATTCTGCTTTTTTGTACACGGCAGAAGTCTCTTCTCCCTTAGGCAAATAACTAGCTGCCTTCTTTTGACCTGTATTAAACCCTCCAGGTAAACGTCTCTCGAAAGTTTGTTTTTGCTTTTGAACTTCTTCGTTTGAAACTTTGTACATTTCCAAATGGCTTTTTTTCTATTTTTAAAAGCAGTTTCAAGTAAATATTAATTGTCTAATTACAATGGTTACAATAGCAAAGTTTCTAGCAAATAATTGACAGCTATTTGGAGCCAATTGTAATTTTTAAAAGGGCAAAAAAGTACTGAAACTGTTTTCGCTCAGCAATTTCCTTTTTGGGAGTCCGCGCAGATGAACTCAACTTGCTACTTAACATTAACGTCTATTCTTTATCAAATTTACATTAATTGACAATATGAACGATTTATCGTTGATGCTTCCCACACAGCAAACAATTGCTGTTTCTGCGTATATTGATTTTATCCCGCATTTGCAGCATTCAAAGCCATTGGGGTCTTCAAGATTCTCTAAAACTATCAAATGTTTATCACCATCTGGGTCTGTTGTTGTGAAATTATTAATAAAGCCTGCTAACCATAACACTGATTTATTAACTCCCTTGAAAAGATATGAAGCAATACGATTAAAGTTGGAAGGGGTCCCAAATGTTCTACCATTTAATGAAATTATTGACTCTGATAGAGCAGCTTATTTAATTAGGGATTATGTTAGATATAATTTACTTGATAAACTTTCAATACGACCATTCTTAGACCCAATAGAAAAAAAATGGATTATTTATCAATTACTTCAGGCATTATCGAAAATTCATGAGAGAGATGTTTACCATGGTGATATAAAATCAGAAAATATTTTATTAACTAGTTGGAATTGGGTAATGTTAACAGATTTTGCACATTTAAAACCAGTTTATTTACCTGATTATAATCAATCACAATTTTCATTTTATTTTGATACAAACCATAGACATTCTTGTTATGTTTCACCAGAAAGGTTTAAATCAAAAATTGAATTAGATCATTTAATTTCAAATGATTATGATCTGAAACCTGAAATGGATATATTTTCCCTTGGTTGTACCATTGTGGAACTTTTTACTGAAGGTATCCCTATTTTTACACTTTCTCAAATGTTCAAATATAGGAAGGGGGAGTATAAACCTAATTTAGATTCAATTGATGATATAAACATAAAAAAGTTAATTCAATCAATGATAAGTTTAAATCCAAAGGATAGGTTATCTGCCAAAGATTATTTATTAAAATTTAGGAAATTAATTTTCCCTGATCATTTTTATACATTTCTCCATCCATATATGAAAACAATCGCATCTGATAAAACATTCACTGAAGAAGGAAGTAAAAATATTGATAAATTCCATTTATGTAATTTAAGAATTGATAAAATATGGTCAGATTTTGATAAAATTGCATTATATTTAGGTTTTAAAGGGCAAATAATGAAAGTTGATTCTGAAATAAGAGAACATAAAGATTCAATAATTCCAATTGAATTAAATTTACCAGGAATGAAAAGACATATACCCCAAAATACATCAAAGATATTCACAGAATCATCAAATAATGATCGTTCTTCCTTGATATTCTTATCGTTAATTATGTACAATGTTAGGAATACGACTCATTCAGCGTATCGTTCTAAGGCATGTGATTTGATATTAGCATTTGCTGAACAATTACCAGATGAGGCAAAATTCGATAGATGTTTACCTTATTTGGCTAACATGCTTGATGATCCAAATGAGGAATTACAATCAGTGGCATTGAAATCAATAACTCAACTACTGATGATGATTGATACAATTACACCAATTAATATTTATTTATTTCCTGAATATCTATTACCTAAATTGAATCTTTTATTGAAAAGATCATACACTGATTTTTCAAAGGAAAATACAATGAATTCCTCTAAGGTTTATTTAGACACCAGTACAGCAACTATTTCATCTGAACAGAATAAAATTGATGTATATTCAAAGGGTGCATTTATCAGAATGGTATTTGCCTGCTGTTTGCCTTATCTTGCGTCTACAGCAAAAAGGTTTTATAAATTATCCAAGCTATTGAAGAATAATGTGAGGACCTTCCATGATCCAGATATTGATGTAAATTTATCTTTAGGGAATTCTAATTCATTTGATTTTGATTACAATGAATTAGAACTTCAGTTTGAACAATTCACTAGGAAGATCTTAACAGATAGTGATTCACTTGTTAAGATATCACTTATGAAGAATATAATCCCATTATGTTCATTTTTCTCAAAAGATAAAATTAATGATGTTATCCTAAGTCATTTGATCACTTATTTAAATGATAGGACGTCACAATTGAAATTAGTATTTATCCAAACTGTTTTACCCATTTCAATTTTTGTTGGTCCAACAAGTGTTGAACAATGCATATTACCATTATTAATTCAAACATTATATGACCCAAATGAGTTGATTTTAATTGAATTATTGCATACCTTGAAAGAGTTTGTTGATTTAGGTATGATTAAGAAAGCTTGTTACTTAGATTTACTAGAATTGACAATCAAACTCACCTTACATCCAAATGAACAAATTAGGGAATCAATTATAAACTTGGTCTTGTCAATTGGGAAACAGTTGAGTTTAGCTGAATTGTATTGTATGGTATACCCATTGATCAGACCTTACTTTCAGCATGAGATTAATGATTTTACTTGGGATAACCTTTATTTGACAATGCATTCTCCATTACCTAGGAAAGTTTTCAATTTTATTAAAATATGGTCTGCAACAAAGGATCAAACATTATTCTGGCAAAGAGTCAATTTGAATGAAAGTAATGGTAAAAGGATGGATTCATTTGGAAATACTAAACTAGTATTTATGAAAAAGCAAAGAGGGGCAAATACATTAAATAAATCAACATTATTAGCTGCAATCAATGATGTTGTTTTAAACTCTGAAGTTCCATTGAATAAAGAGGATAAAAAACAAATTGATCAATTGATTTCAATTGGATTCAATGAAAATGATTTATGGAAGGTAGCCACAATGAGATCATACATTTTTAAAGTAGTTAAATTAGAATCAAGGGATATTAAATATACATCTAATTGGGATAACAAGTTAAATTTAATGGCAAGGTCGGTTTTTGTGGATGTTAAATATCAATTTGATGATGAAATTCACTCTGATAATATTTCTAATAAAACTCCCACTGGGGTTCCAAAATTATTAACAGTAAATAATAAAAACATTAGTCCAATTCCTCAACCTATTGTACCACTAATTGATGAGGCAATTACCTCCAATGGAAGTTCGCCAATTTTCTTATTGCCTAATTTAAAACAGACAAAGCCATTTATAGGTGAGAATAAAGCAGTTGCAATGGGGGAAACTTCATCTGTATTTTCAATTATGAGTAGACAGAGGAGGGTTGGTGGTCCATTTTTTGATGATTTAGGGGATGCAAATGTATTTGATGAAACATTGAATCAAAAAAGGTTGGTTACAAATGTTAATCATACTTACCCAGGGTATAACCCATTCATTTTGAAATATTTGGATAGCTTACAGTTTAAACCAGATTTGGATATATTTCCAGAGTTTGGACCTATTGTTAACCCATTGAAAGTCGAAACTGGTACTGTTGATACTCCAAAGGATTCAAAAAATGGGAAATTGATTTTTCATTTACATGAACATAATGATTCAATTAACTGTATTGCAGTTTCACCAGATCATAGATATTTTGTAACTGGTGATGATGAAGGGTTTATTAAAATTTGGGAAAGTGCAAGGTTACAATTGGATGTTACTGGTGATTCATGTTTAAGTGCTAATTTAGGTTCAAGTGTTAAACACATTAATTTTATCCCAGAGAGGGATTGTTTTGTGGTTGGTACAATTGATAATGCTATTAAGATTTTTAGAGTGGACTTTGTTAATTCATTGAATAAACCAAAAAATGAAAGGTTTAAAGTGACTTCCATTACCCTAATCAGGAATTATAAATTGGGTATGAATGATGAAATGGTTATAACTAGCCTAAAGATTTCAATATTAAAGGACAAACCGTATATATTCATAATCACATCATCAGGAAGTATAATAATATTGGATATTAGGACAATGACAGAGGTTAAATCCCTTAAGAATGATGCAATACATGGAATTCCATTGTCTATTTGTGTTGATAAGTCTCAGAATTGGTTATTGGTTGGTACATCAAGGGGTGTATTGGATCTATGGGACATTGGAGCAGAACTTTGTGTTAAATCAATTAAGTTCAAGAGTTTTTCATTCCCTATAACTTCTATGGAGACTTTAAATGATGATGCATTTGATCTTTATGGGAAAAGAGGGCATTTTGTTTCTTTTATTGGGGGTACAGGGCAATCAGATGTTATTATTTGGGATGTGAGTAGAATGATTCCAAGGGTTATTCTATGTTCCAATGGTGTTTCATTAAAATCAGGAGGTGAATCGTATAGCGTCAAAGAGGTAGATGATGATATGGAGAGTAAAATGTTTGATTTTTGGGTTGATCATAATGAATCTGATAAAAGTTCAACATCATTTACGTTGACTGGGAGTAAGTTAACAAATTCTACATGGGATAAACGACTTATTCAATGGGATTTAGGGAATTTTCAACATTCTAAATGTATTAATGGGGGACCTTTAATGGTTTACAATGAAACAGTTGTTAGTTCATCAATGTCCATTGTAAACGAACAACCTAATAAGGAAGCATTGAAATTGGGTAAAATCGTCCAGTTTTTTGCTCAAGATAAAATCACTGGCATTTGCAAATTGTTTTATCCTTTTGAAATGACAATTTCAGTTGATAGGAGTGGATCAATTCGTATTTATAGATAAGTGACATTTTATAACAGAAAAAATATCAACTTTTTATGATCTTATTAATACAATATATAATTGTGAATGTCTGATTTTGAAGACAGCGATAGTTTACATGATCCTTACGAATATGATAGCTCTTTTATAGATGATGAGGAAGAAGATGACTATGATTTGAGCGATGAAGGTTACGATACAATGGACACCACTGCCTTATACACACATCCAGTGGAAACATCCAGTGGGAAACATATTGATCGGATGAGATATATCACATTGAACTATGAGGACATACAAAATGACTTTGAGGAAAAGGCCATGAAATTAGACCAGATGTTAAAGATTGGATGGGAAAAGTGTTTGATATTAATATTGCAATTTGATAATAATGAACATAAATTATTGGATAAATTCATGAATAGTGATCGTGATGAGTTTTTAAAATCAAATGGTCTTTCCTTAGACCCAATTGGAAAGATAACACACATTGAAGTGGAAACTGATTTTAATTTCCTTTGTGGAATTTGTTTTTGTGGACCAGATGATGATGATTCAATGCCTGTTTTCTATCTTGATGGTTGTGGTCATCGGTTCTGTACAAATTGCTATAAACAATATATTATACAAGAGAATACAGCAGGGAAAGTGTTAATTAAATGTCCATTTTCAGATCCATTTTGTAAGATATATTTCACAATCAGTGAATTGAGGGAATTCAGTGATTACATAAAGTCAATTGATGATGAAAGGCGAAATAAAATTCAACATGCTGTTTCTAAAACAAACTTTTTAACAGAGGATGAAGTTAAAAGTAGATATCAGGTTGATCCTGATTCCGATGATTCAATACCTGATGAATTTGACAAAAGGTTAGAAGAAGAAAATATTGTATTCAATTATCATTTGGAAATGTTACAAAGGGAAAGGGATGAAAGGACTTATAATATAAACAGGACATTATTATCCAAGAATCTATTCAATATAGCGAAATTTTATACCCAATCAAATTCCAAAAATATAAAGGGATGTTCAGCCCCCGATTGTGATGGGATGGTTCAATGTTTAGGGTTTCAATCCGATGATGTTATTAATGTTGAAGAAATGACAAAAAAAATGATTATTCCAACAGTTACATGTAATCATAAACACAAATTTTGTTATTCATGTACAGGTGAAATGGATCATTCTCCCTGTCCATGTATATTCATTTCAAAATGGAGGAAAAAATGTAAAGATGATAGTGAAACGTACAACTGGCTTACAACTCATACCAAGCTGTGTCCAAAATGTAATAATTCAATTGAAAAAAATGGTGGATGTAATCATATGACATGTAGGTCGTGTCGTTATGAATTTTGTTGGGTTTGTATGCAAGATTGGACACTTCATAAAGATAACTATAATTGTAATTTATACAAGGGTGAAGATGAAACATCAAAAGAGAATATAAACATGTCAAAAAAATTACTTGAAAAGTATTTGTTTTATTATCAAAGATTCGATAATCAAAGGGTATCATATGAAAAGGATAAAGAATTATTGGAAAAATTTGAAGCTAGGATTTTACTATTACAAAAATCATTAGGGATTTCATACATTGATACAATGTTTTATAGGGAATGTATTGATACATTATTAATGGCTAGGAATAACTTGATGTGGTCTTATGCATTCTTATATTATTTAACTCAATGCCCAGGGAAATCTTTATTGGAAACAGTATTATGGACTTTTTCAAATACAATTGAATCAATGTCCCATTTATTTGAACATACAAAGATAAATGATGTTATAAAGACAAAACCAAAATTTTTACATTTGAAAGGTCAAATCCTCAATTTACAACCAAAGTTGTTGGATATGTCATTGGATATGATATTAAGAAATCAATGTGTCTTTGTTGATACCACCTTCTGGTAGTTAAAAATAAATTATAATTATAAAAGATAAATAATAACTATAATTATAAACCCATTGATTGGATTTCACCCTCTTCAGCTAAAACTAATGCTGTTCTGGATGGTAAATAAACTTGTAAGTAATTCTTTCTGTTGTTCCATTCTAAATCTTGAGTGAAGAACTTACTAACAGATTCATCGATTCTGTCGTGACCACCAAATTCCTTTCTATCAGTATTTAAAATAATTTTATATGCCCCTGGTTTATCAAGGCCAATTCTGTAATCAGTGTAGGAATTAGTTGGATGGAAGTTGAAAATGAATAACTTATTATTTCTTTCAAAAGCAATAACTTTATCATCTTGGTTCTTCAATGAAACATAGGCGGGGTCGCAATTTAACCAAGTGTAAACACCTTCAGTTTCATTCATTGATTTATCAAAAGCATAAAGAAATTTATATCTTAATAAATCATCATTAATCAAATTGAATTGTCTTCTGGCATAATGGTAACTTTGGTTATTACCGACTCTTGGAAAATCAAGCCATTCAGGGTGACCAAATTCATTACCTTCAAAATTAAGGTAAGCTTCACCACCAAGTGCTTGAGTAATTAGCCTAATCATTTTATGTAATTGAATCCCTCTATCAATAACAGGTGTAAAAGGAGAAAGAACAGACATATTTGTATACATTTCAGCATCCATTAACCAAAAGGCCAAAGTTTTATCACCAACTAATGCTTGATCGTGAGATTCACAATAGGAAACACATGGTTCTTTATATCTCCTATTTGATAAAGTATGAGAAATTTTACCCATATCCCAATCATCATCCTTTTCATGTTTCAAGAATTTAATCCACATATCAGGGATTGACATTGCCAATCTATAATTAAAACCAACACCACCATATGATCTTGGCATACATAAAGTAGGATATCCAGAAACATCTTCAGCAATTGTTGTAATTGAACAGTCATTTTCATTACCATATGATTCACATAAATCATTTGCCAACATCAAATAAGATAATGCTTCTTTATCAACAGGGCCAAATGGGGATAAATATTCATTATAATCACCAGAGAAACCAGCTCCAATACCATGGTGGAGATAAAGCATTGATGTAACCCCATCGAATCTGAACCCATCAAATTTAAATTCTTGTAAATAATATTTTAAATTTGATAATAAGAACCTTAAAGTTTCATAACTACCATAATTGAATAATCTTGAATCCCATTGGTCATGGACACCCTTTCCACCTGAATGGAAATAACAGTAATCTGTTCCATCGAACATGTTTAAACCATCGTCGACATTTTTTGAAGCATGTGAATGAACAATATCTAATAAAACTCTAATTCCAAGACCGTGGGCGGTATCAATTAATTCCATTAAATCTTCAGGAGTACCAAATCTTGAAGAAATTGCAAAAAAACTGGTAATTTGATAACCAAATGAAGCATAGTAAGCATGTTCCATAATAGACATCAATTGAATAGTATTGTACCCAAGGTCTTTGATCATTGGTAAAATGTTCTTTGTGAACTCCTTATAAGTACCAATTTTTGGATCAGGGGTTGAAATACCAATATGGGCTTCATAAATTTTCAATGAGTTTGGCAATTGAGGTCTGGAATTCTTAAATTGGTATTTAGTAGTTGGATTCCAAAATCTGGCCTCATAATCAGATGTTGTGTATTCTTTTGGTGGTTGAGTTGCCCTATGGATGTAAGGAGGTAGCCTAGCAATCTTTTCACCAGAGGGCAAAGTCAAAAAGACTTTAACTCTTGAATTGTGATCGATTGCAGGTGATCCGTCAGCCTTTGGAGGGATGGTTATGGAGAAAGTACCATTATCTGATTTTGACATAGAATGGACGTCATGTTCCCAATTATTAAAGTCCCCAATCAGACAAGCAGCAACAGCATTTGGGGCGTATTCCTTGTAAACAATTGAGTTGTCAGGGAGTAAATGGATGCCCATTTGTAGGTACGAATCGGCGAATTTAAGGATCCCGCCTTCCTTAGCCTGAAAAGTGGAAAGCCAATTGTCAGCGAGGGATCTTCTATACTGCAACTCCTCTGCGTGAGGTTCAAGCCATGGGTCAATATTAATGACGCCTTTCACGCCTTTGGGAATTTCCTTTGTCATTTCCCTTAAAGAAACAGGTGGCAGTTAATTGGGAAAGATATCTCTGCCATCAGCATTTATTTCTAAATTGCTGGAGAATGCTCAGCACCAATTATTACGTAATAATAATATTACGTAATCAGTTACCCGGCGCACAAATGAAATTTTTCACATTGAAGAAATTGAATGAAAAATTTTTCACTCTTCTGACTATATAACTTTTTTTCTCTTTAACTAACAAACTTTCTAATTATGTCTGCTAGACCACAAGTTTCCGTCGTTGCTATCAACGGCCAAGCCACTTCAACTTCTTTACCATTACCAGCTGTTTTCAAGGCACCAATCAGACCAGACATTGTCCACTCTGTTTTCACCAAGATTAACAAGAATAAGAGACAAGCTTACGCTGTTTCATCCAAGGCAGGTCACCAAACATCTGCTGAATCATGGGGTACTGGTAGAGCTGTTGCCAGAATTCCAAGAGTTGGTGGTGGTGGTACCCACAGATCAGGTCAAGCTGCTTTCGGTAACATGTGTAGAGGTGGTAGAATGTTTGCTCCAACTAAGATCTGGAGAAGATGGCACATCAAGGTTAACCACAATGAAAAGAAGTACGCCACTGCTTCTGCCATTGCTGCCTCAGCTGTTCCATCATTAGTTCTTGCTAGAGGTCACAAGGTTGACCAAGTTGCTGAAATTCCATTAGTTGTCTCTGATGATTTACAATCAGTTTCAAAGGCTAAGGATGCCGTTGCTGCTCTTAAGGCTGTTGGTGCTCACAAGGATGTCATCAAGGTTATCAAGTCTAAGACTATGAGAGCTGGTAAGGGTAAGATGAGAGGTAGAAGATTCACTCAAAGAAGAGGTCCATTAGTTGTCTACTCCCAAGATAACGGTTTAGTTAAGGCTTTCAGAAACATCCCAGGTGTTGAAACCGCTGATGTTAAGCATTTAGGTTTATTACAATTGGCCCCAGGTGCTCACATGGGTAGATTTGTTATTTGGACTGAATCCGCTTTTGCTTCCCTTGACCAAGTTTACACTTCATTACCAGCTAACATCATCACCAACACTGATGTCTCCAGAATTATCCAATCTGAAGAAGTTAAGGCTGTTGTTAGAGAAGCTGGTGAAGCTGTTCAAAAGAGAACTTCTTCCCAAAAGAAGAACCCATTAAAGAACAAGGCTGTTATGTTGAGATTGAACCCATACGCTAAGGCTTTTGCTGAAAAGAAGCTCGGTTCCGTTAAGATTGCCAAGCCATCTTCAAAGTCCGACAAGAAAGCTTTCCTTGAAGTTTTAAAGTCCGCTTAAATTAACTTTTAACTACTTTTTTTTTTGTAATCTCTTTGTTTATTTTTTTAATAACAATAACTTTTCAAATATTATCATGAGCATTCCCGGGGATTTTTAACCTTTTTTTTGACAACAACGGGTTTCCATCTTTTCTTTACTAAAGGAAAACACATTGATGACAAAGAAGCTTCCACCTGGTGTGAAAAACTTGAGGAAGCCGACACGTGTGGCTTGTACTTTCTGTTCTCAGAAACACCTCCAGTGTGATGATTCCCGTCCCTGCAAAAACTGCACCAAACGTGGGTTTGCTGATTCTTGTAAGGATGCAATACGGAAGAAGAAGAAAACAACTGTTACAGCTGGGGCAGGAAGTGTGAGGAAGAAACAAGTTGTTCCTGATAAGCCCCCAAAGCCAAGGGGACGGCCGCGTAAAGTCAGACCTTCAGAAAAACCACCACTCGTTGCTGAATTACCTCTTATCGAAAGTAAAGATCATCAATTGTCAAAATCATCAAAAGATCTAAAATCAATGAGTTCGTTCTCTAACCTCAACACTGCAGGTCTCTCTGCTTTTAATTTGCCTAATTTAACCAGTCTATCCAGTTTCTTAAACACTCCAAAGTCAAATTCATTTGCGCAATTACCACAGTCACCATTGCCATCTCAACAGCAACAAGTTCAACAACAACAAGTTCCACCGCAACAACAACCGCAACAACAACTGCAACAACAACAACTGCAACAACTGCAACAACTGCAACAAAAACAACAGAATACACAATCACATATGGCTCAAATGCCTTCCTTTTCTGATATCAAATTGAGTTCTTCCTTTTGGGATATCAAAGGATCCGCTGGTGATTCACCATCAAATCAAACTAATCTTAATTCAACATCAGCATTAGTTAAATCATCCAACCAACTTTTTACAGGATTGGCAAGTAACCCACAAACATCAAATAATAACCAACTAACCCAAACTAAATCAACAACTAATTTAATGAACATTTTAAACCCTCCTGCTGTTTCAAGTGAAAGAAAAATTGATTCAACTTCAGAGGAAGATGATGAACATGAAGAGGGACCACTTGAATTCAAGGCAAATATAAGCTATACAAATAATAAATCTCCTTCAAGATCTTCTGTTTCACATTCAAAAACAACAGCAACTGTTGATGAACTAAATGCAAGTGAAAGTTTAATACAATTAAATGAACTTTTATCAAATGGTACACCAAATTCAAATGGAACACCATATAAAAAATCAACAGCTAGTAGTATAACCAATGGTGGCAATAATAATAATAATTTTAATGCTGGTTATGCACAACAAATGAATTTTGAAATGGATGGTTTAAAATACCCAAATTCATCAATTTTAACTAATTTAGATGATGAAGATTCAAGACCTTTTATTGAAATTAATTTAGAAGATGGTTCAATGGTATCTTCATATACTAATAATGGAACGCCAAATTCATTTGTTTTTAATCCAAATCATTCACAAATGCCTAATACTGCAAGTGAAATCCCAAATGATATTGAACAAAATGATGATTATACTTCACCATTAATTATGAGACATGTTATAAAACACCCTGATGATATTTATCTTACAAGCATTGTAAAATCTTACCAATACCCAAATGCATATCATGCACTTATCGCATATTTAAAAAGGAGATTTAATAAACTTCAATTATTAGAAATTGCCAAATGTATGGCCAAATATAGACCTAGTTTCATTAGTGCTACAAAATCACTTTATGAAAATGATTTAATTTTTACTGAAAGGTCATTTCAAAGGACATTATTAGAATATGAACATTTAATTTCAATGTCACCGTCACCAACTATTATTTGGAGGAGAACTGGTGAAATTGTTGCAATGACAAATGCATTTTGTGTTATGACAGGGTATTCTAAAATGAGTTTACTGAGTAAAAGGACATATATTGTTGAATTAATGGATGATGAAAGTACAATTAAATATTTTAGATCTTTCAGTGATTTAGCATTTGGTGATTTAAATGCAAATTATCTTACTGATTGTAATTTAAGGAAGGCAAATGATGATGATTATTTAAAATGTTGTTGTATTTGGACAATAAAAAGGGATGCATTTGATATTCCAATGCTGATCGTTGGTCAATTTTTACCTGTTTTAGAATAAAATATGCATAGTGGGAATACTAATAATAATAAATAAGTGTATGTATGTGTGTGTATATTAAGAATGTTTATAAAATATAATATTCAATTTTAAGCCTTTAAGATTTCATCAAGCAATTTACCAAATGAGACAACTTCTTCATCAAAATACCTTCTACCAGATAATTGAAATGCAATTGGTGCACCCTTAAATAGTTCAGGAAGGTATTTATCATGTTCAATCTTTTCAAGTTCACTTCTTGGTTCAAATTCAACTTTAACATCAATTGATGGATCTTGACTTAAACCAGTTGGTAAAACCAAAGTTGGTAAATCTAATATATTAAATAATGTTGTGTACCCCCAATAAAATGGACCAGCAATACCATCTTCAATACCAACTGGGGCAGTACCAACATAAGTTGGTGAAATAATAAAATCAACCTTTTTATTAATAAAGAAATCATTGTACTTCTTTCTCAAATTATCCCTCCTATAATTCAATTCCCTGTTATCGGTAACTGAAAATGTCTTATCACCTTCACCAAATGATAACGCCCATTTAGTTAATGGTAATAATGGTTCACCTGATGGTCTAATCATTTCCTTTTGAGCATGATTATTATCAACACCGTACATTAAAGTAACGACTTCATATGCCTCTTGAATATCAATTGGATCAAATTCAATGACATTGACACCAGCAGCCTTTAATTTATCTGAGACAGTTTCTAAACCTCTTGAAATTGGTGGATGTGGTCTAACAATTCCATCATCCTTTAAAATTGCAACTGTAATATCATTTGGTAATGGTTGTTTGACATCCCTCCACATAACTGGAATACACCATTGATCAAAATCCCATGGTTTACCTTCATTAATATAAGACTTCATAAATAATTCAATATCTTCAACGGAGTTAGTAATTGGACCTGCAACAGCAACAACAGATTCTTGACCTTTACCACTTGAAACACCACCCCAAGTTGAAATTCTCCTTGTTGTTGGCCTTAAACCATAACAACCAGAAAATGCAGCTGGTGCTCTAATTGAACCACCAATATCAGTACCAACACCAAAAGGAGAACCTTTACCAGCAACACAACAACCTTCACCACCAGAAGACCCACCAGGGGTCAATAATGAGTTGTATGGGTTTCTAGTTCTACCAGTTATGTTATTATTTGAATCTAAATGCATCAATGATTGTGGTTGATTTGTTCTTACATAGAAGATGGCACCTAATTTACGTAAAACTTTAATTGTAGCAGCATCATCATCTGGGATATTATCTAACCAGCCAACCCAACCACCATTGGTAATTTTACCTGCATATCCAATTTGTTCCTTTAAGGAAATTGGTAAACCATGTAATGGACCCATAGTTTTCCCTTCAGTTTTAAGATAATCATCTAATTCTTGAGCTCTAATAAGGGCTTCATTAATGAAAAATTCCATTGCAAAGTTAGTGAATTGGTTTAATACAACAGCTCTATGAGCGAAAGCTTTCATAACTTCAACTGATGTCAATTCAGACTTGGCAATCTTGGCGGCTAAATCAGTTGCTGACATTTCAGTGATTTCCTTTTCAGCGTTCGAAAGAGTGGAAGAAGAGTTGATGTATTCAATTGTGTTAAAAATTTCTTGATCTAAGGTTGTTGGTATATCCCCAGTTGGTGGACGCAACTCTGTTGGTTGTTCCTTGTCTAAGTTTTTTAAATAAGTTTCAATTTTAGGTTTCCAAGATTCAAATAATTCTGGATTGGAAACATCATCTGTGAATTTATAAAGATGTTCAACATTAGTAGCACCGATTCTTGGCATTTTTGTGTAAGTTAAGAGAAGAAAGAGTTGTCAACTGAAGAACAAGAGATCTTCTTTATCTTGAAATATTTATAACGTAGACGTTATTTCCTAATCTGGAAACCTTTGCCGATAATCACCCGCGCTTCCCGATTAGGAAGGTGGATGCCGAGAAGTGATTTTTGTATAGAACTGTAGCCCCAAATTTAGGGGTTTTAATGGTGTTATTTATAATACATTTCAGTCAAGTTTGTAGATATTGTATTAACAATTATGTAGTCATGAGCATTTTCTTTTTTGCTTTAGTTTATCAAAGATGAGAAAATTTTGAGTGAAGACAATTAAATTCATTTCTTCAAGAAACGCCAACAGAAATGACCAATAATGTGCCCAAGAAGGCCAGGGCGGTGTTCAGCGGTCCTCCGAAGACTAGATCGAGAAATGGATGTTTGACATGCAGGAAAAGGAAGAAGAAGTGCGACGAAAAAGGCCCTGTTTGCTCGGGTTGCGAGAGAAACTACATCAAATGCGTCTGGCCAGATCACATCAAGAGCAAAGTGGATCCACCGGTGATAGCCATCAAAGTGGAAGATGGTGTTGGCCCTTTATTAATAGATACAAGCGATATACCAACCGAACTTTGTGGGGTTTTCGAAATCCAAAACTATAAACATGAAAAGGCTTCTGATTTAATTGAAAATGTCATCTCTTTATCTGATAGGAAGATATATGATGATTTATTATCTTACAAGCCAAAATCAAAGTTGCTTTTGCCAATTGAGGAGGCAGACTCATTCAAAGATTTATTATTTCCAAATAATACCACAAGCAGTAGTTGTGGTGGTGATGTTTCCCTCATGGGGAAACGAGAAACAATTAAATTAACTTGGGAATCATTGGCTATTCAAATCATTACATTTGCTGAAAATAAATTGTCTTTATGTACAAGATCAATAGTTAAAGAGTTTAACATTGAAGATCTAAATAAGAATCTACTCAATGAATTTTTATTCAATTACCCAATGTTGTTATTTTTTCAACCTTCATTAGATATCCCATCCCCATTTGAAACATTTGAAATTTATAATGGGGATTATAATTCAATTTTAGAATCAAAGGATAATAAATGGTTTAATCAAGTTTTAGAAACATCAATCTTCCAAATATTTGAATGTTTTGCAAAATTAACATGGTTGATTAAAAAAACAGATGATGAGAGAATTAAATTAATTGAATCACTTAAAATGGATGTTTCATCAATTTGGACCACAATTCAAACTATAGAGATTCAATTAGATAATACTAATGAAGATACCACAAATGGTGATAATACCCTGAGATCATTAGGTTTAAATACCCCACAACCGATTGAACAACAAAATCATTTAATTGAATTTGCAAAATTAGCTTATATGGCATTACAAATTATTTATTTAAAATGTAGTGATAAGGAAGTTGATAATAATACCCCAATTATTGGATTTTACATTGATCAATTTATTAGAAGTTATGAAAATTATTTAGCCATTGAAAATTCAAGTATACCTAAATTTATGTTCATTTTCCCATTGATTGTTTCAGCTTGTGCCTCGCAGACTTTATCTCAAAGGGAATTTATAAGTAAGGAATTATATTTAATTTCATATGATTTGAAAATGCCATTCATTGAAAAAGTTGTTAGTGATATTGAAGAATCTTGGGGATTGGATTTTAATGGTGGGACCCAAAATACATTTAATAAATTAATCAATGGGTTTTAAATTTTAAGGGTTACCTCTCTGGAAGAAGTGACAAATTTTGATTAAGTTTTTATTAACTTTATACACAATAGGTTTTTTATACAATAGAATTAATAATAGATACAGCTTTACTTAATCTTTTTTATTAAATTGATGTCCTATCAATTAAACCTTCATAAACTTCACCCATGAATAATTGGAATTGATTTAACATTTCACGTTTTTCCAATAATTGAGTACTTGGTTCAAACCCTCTTTGAGTATCATTTGAAAATTTATCAAATAATTCAACGATTACCATTTTGGTCCTTTGGATAATAGAATTAATTCTAACTTTTTCTGTAACTGTTATCAGTGATTGACCATAATCAATAAAAATACACATAGTATCATCTAATTTAGCCAATATTCTTAAAGTTATAATCCAATCATCATAATTATTAATAGAATATTTGAAAATGTATGTTATTAATTCCCCCATTATTGTAATTAAATAAGATGAACATCCATTTGATTTTAAATTAATTGACAATTCTAAATTATCTGAATTTGGTGATTTGATACATTGAGTTTTCATTGGGTAATTATAAACATTCCAATGATAAACCCCTCGTATTCCACCTTGAACACCTGTTATACCAAACCAAATAAATTCTAATAAATTATCAATCAAATGAACAATGTCAAACCATTTTGGAGCATCTTCACTTTTGGATAAGAATTTAACAAATAACCTTTGAATTTCCATTGTCTTTGTATCTAAATATGTTATTAATCTTTGTTCTTGGATGTCATTCAAAAAAGGTTTAATATTATCTGTCCTTTTAAATGGAACTGGTTCAGATGACTCCAAAAGATTATTACCTCCAAATGGATTCAATGGGGTCATTGGAGGTTTTACGTTATCATCAAAATCAATAATTGCTGACATATCATCGTCATCTTCCTCTTGGGGATTGGTTGATTCTGTTTCAAATGGGGTCTCACTATCAACATCCAATTCTAAAGCCTCCTCTAACTCCTTTGAAATCCCCCTGGAAGGCAAATTCCCCTCGCTAGAATGTCCATTTGCTAATGGCGATTGCGGTGTCTTTAATTGCATTCCCTATTAATTTATATGGTAGTAAATTGATTGATTTTTCACTATTAATCAGCCTGCTTACGTCAGCCGGATACTCAATTTCCCGATTAGGCAAGCGGATCCTGATTTCAAATCAGTATAAAAGATACAGAGAAACCAGCTTGGAGTTCCATTGAGTTACCTTTTTCTTCTTCAGCAAATATGTCAACAGAGAATATTACAATCCCAAATGGGAACAAGAGAGTGCAACAAACCGGGCTTTTCATCAACAACGAATTTGTTGATTCAAAGGAAAAGATAAGTGTCATTGACCCGGGTACTGGTGAATCCATCTGTGACGTTTCACTTGCTTCAGTTGATCAAATTAATCATGCAGTTGATATTGCTGAAAAGGCCTTTTTTGAAAAATGGTCCGTCCTCTCAGGAAAGGCCAGATCAGAGTACCTTTTCAAGATTGCTGATTTAATTATTAAACATTCTGATCATTTAGCTGATTTAGAAGCAATTGAATCTGGTAAACCAAAATCTTCAAATGCTATTTATGATATTTTACATTGTGCTGATGTTTTTAGATATTATGCTGGTAAAGCTATTGCTGCTGGTAATGGTACAACTGTTGAAACTGAAACTTCAAAATTCACTTATACTACACATGAACCATTAGGTGTTTGTGCTTTTATTATCGCTTGGAATTTCCCAATGTCTACTTTTGCTTGGAAATTAGCTCCTGCTTTAGCTGCTGGTAACACATGTGTTATTAAAACCAGTGAAATGACCCCATTATCAGCATTGAGAATGTGTGAAATCTTCCTTGAAGCCGAATTACCTGCTGGTGTTGTTAATGTCACTTGTGGTGTTGGTGCTATTGCTGGTGATACCCTTTCAAGACACACAAAGATCCAAAAGGTTTCATTTACTGGTTCAACTGCGGTTGGTAAGATCATTCAAAAAGCTGCTGCTGATAACTTAAAGGTTTGTACTTTAGAATGTGGTGGCAAATCCCCATTAGTTATCTATGATGATGCTGATTTAGATCAAGCTGTTAAATGGGCTGCCTTTGGTATTTTTTTTAACAAGGGTGAAATTTGTACTGCTTCATCAAGAATTTATGTTCAAGATACAATTTATGATGAATTCTTAGCTAAATACAAGGATCATGTTGAATCAAATTACAAACAAGGTGATCAATGGACTGAAGGTGTTAATGTTGGGCCAACTGTTTCAAAAGGTCAACAAGAAAAAATTTTAGGTTATATTAAATCTGGTATTGAAGAAGGTGCAAAACTTATTACTGGTGGTAAAATTCCTAAAAATACAAATCCAAATGGTTATTACCTTGAACCAACTATTTTAGCTGATTGTAATCAACAAATGAAGGTTGTTAGAGAAGAAATTTTTGGCCCTGTTGTTGTTGTTTCTAAATTTTCAACTGAAGATGAAGCAATTGCCTTAAGCAATGATTCTGAATACGGTTTAGCTGCTTATCTCTTTACAAAGGATATTCAAAAGTCTCAAAAATATATCAGAAAAGTCCAAAGTGGACAAGTTTTCGTTAATTCTACATTTGCGACTGATTTTAGAATGCCATTCGGTGGATATAAGCTTAGTGGGATTGGTAGAGAGCTTGGTGATGAAGGTCTTAAGGCTTTTCAACAAGTTAAGGCCGTCCATATCAATTTATCTGCCAATTTATAATCATGAGTAACGCCTTTATACCTAAATATTTCTTTTTCTTATCGTTAACGTTTGATAAATTATCATTAATGCATCAAATCAAGTCAACTAACAAAAATATCATTATGAAATTGATTAATTGATTTTTAAGTTGCACAATTATTTATCAAATCAAGATAAAAAGTAATGAAGATAAAATTGTCCCAAAGAAACTTGCACTTAGAATATCACGTTGATCTTTGTGATCAGAATGTGGCACCTCTAGTGGTAAAAAAGAAGAAGGTGATGTACCTGTTGTTCAATTCTTAGAGCCAATTTTGAATAACAATGTTGATGAAGTTGTTACAGACCCATATGAGCTACTAGATCTAGCAGGAAATGAAGTACAGGATAAAAAACTTTAAAAACCCATGCATGAGTATGAACACCATGAATTATTGGTTCCGCTGTATAAATTAATGTAACTAATATGTACCCTTATACAATTTTAATATAAAAGATTGTAAGATATAGCGTAATAATGAGTGTTGATAGTGTAGTTTCAGCAGCTGTACATTCCGTTGAAATAATAGGATAAGTATAATAAAGTGCACCGGATCTATAGGTATCCTCTAAATTAACAGGCTTATATGTCAAATCTAAATAGCCTCGGTCAATGCATTATACATATGGGAGAAATAGTTTAAGGTAAACACTGTCTGTCCATAAGGGGAAATTCACTAAATGAAAAATGATGGCTTTACCGAATGGGGCGAATGCTAATTCTTTTTTTTGTGCGGATCTTGGTCTCTTGAACTCTACTTATATGTGAGATATGGCATTCAACCTGGTTTGAAATAATATTTTCTATATCTGTAAAAGAAACCATTTAACAACGATAAGAGTAAACTAATTACCACATTGGGAATTGGGAATATGGTATTTCGGCTCTAAAATTTCAAACGCTACGTGCTTTTCAGAAACAGCCGCAGTAATTATTATTGCTAACGTGACTGGTTATTGCTAAATTTCCCTTTTCATTTAACGGTAATAACTGAACGTGATTTCCTAAGCAATTATGAAACAGGTTCCAAATGGCAGTCAAGGAGTTAGTTTTGATGAGTTAATTGCCGTTGATTAATATCAAAGGAACAGTTAAAATAATAGCTGTAGAGTATTCATACAATGGATGTCCATATTTTACTTGAATATATATATTCATTATTAGACTAATCAAACAACGACGTGTATATTATCGTATTCCCATAAGTAAGTTACCACTTCTTCAGCAATTCTACCAAATCATATGACCTATAATATTATCAATTTTTTAAAGTTACAAAAGACTTTCCCAAGTGGGTAAAGCAAACTCTCATAATTTCACAAATTAAAATAAATAAATAAATAACTAAATAACTAAATAACTAAATAACTAAATAATTGGATAGCATCAATAATTGATTATTAATTAAAATATAATCAAATAATGATCATAAATACAAACGAAATAATTGATCCAAACATCCCAGCACTTAAAATGTGACCGGCGCCTTCATACTCTGATAAAGTAACCTTTGGACTTTCAGAAGAAGAGTATGAAACGGTAGAATCTGGAGCATTTGTTGTCAAAACTGTACCTGTTGGTTGGGCATTTGTTGTTAAAACTGTACCTGTTGGATTGATTTCATCCTTTGAACTTGTCTCTGTTGTGACCTCGCTTTCATCATTTGGAACAGTCTCGGTTGTAACCTCACTTTCATCCTTTGGAACTGTCTTGGTAGTAATATAACTTTCCCCTGTAGAGTCTGTCTCAGTACACACGGTAACATAAAAGGTAACATCTTTAGTAGTAACGTATACTTCACCATTGTCGCTGGTTTCAGTACAAACTGTAGTGTAGTGTGTTTCCTTCAGGGTACTAGTCACATCATCTTCTGGACAATAAACAACTACATCTGTGTCAACAATGGTTGAACCAACATCGTTGACCTTAGTAATAACACTTGTAACGGTTTTTGAAACACTTAGGATTCAACTGAAGCAGAGGTTGATGTGGCTGATGAGTTAGAAGGTACTATCAAACTAGAAGTTGAAGTACTTGCAGAACTGGTAGACGATGAAGTTGACAATGAAGTAGATGATGAAGTTGAGAATGAAGTAGTTGATGAAGTGGATGATGAAGTAGTTGATGAAGTAGTTGATGAAGTAGTTGATGAAACTTCAACAACAACGCAAACATGAGTTGGGACATCATCAATTGTAGTTTCAGTGTAATATGTCGAGGAAGCTAATCCATATTGAGTTATAGTTGAATATGGAGTTACGGTGATAAAAACGGATGCGTCAATGCAGTCTATTATAGTTGCCACAGTTTGTAAATCAGAACTTGGTCCATCGGTTGTAATTGTTGGATATGGTTCAATATCAACCCAAATATTAGTTGAAAAACCATTTACTGTTGTTTCTGATGCATAACCTGATTTTTCTAAACTATATAGAGTTGATGTACTTTGCAATGTAGAAAAAGTAAATAAAGCTAGATATGTATTAACATCACCATTTAAGAGAGTGGATGTAAATGAAGACAATGTAATTGTTTCAACTGGCCCAGCGGTTTCACTTAAAAAGTATGAACGATACATAACATGGTAATTGTAATTTGACCCCACAGGTAAATAAGAGTAAAGACCGAATTCAATTTCATTATTATTTGGATCAACAACTATTGGATATGAATCAGAAGTAAAAACCGCTGATACTTCCAAATCAAAAAGAGTAAGTAATCCACCTGGCAAATTTATTGCACCTGAACCATCATTTGTGAAAACTGACTTGGAATTTGCCATATTTCCAAAATCAATATCACCTCCTAGACCTGTCCAAAATCCAAGTGTTTTGGAATTACCAGTAAATGTATAAACACCAGATACAGGGGCTATGTAATAATAGTTAGTACCAAATTTGTAAGTAATTAAATTGAATGAATAAAGACATACCTCTAAAAATACCATAATAGACAATCTTTTGGTCTGTATTACCTTCATCAACTGTTCCTGCATCCATATCTAAAACAGTAATTGAACTAGTGAGTGTTGTAATGGGAGAATTGGCAACGGCAAAAACTGATGTTATTAGCATCAAAGTAGCTAATAGTCTTTTATAAGTCATTTTTGCTATTGATTATAATAATTTTTAGATGTTTACAATATCTACAAAGTGAATGACCGTCCTCTGTTATATTTATATAGTTTTAGATTTGGTCTAAGAATGATTAAGGGGAAATTTTAATTGATTTTACTATCTAGGCTGCATTACATGTTAATGACTAAGTATCAAATTTCAAACCGTTGGCAAATTGAAAGTAGGTAAAGTTTGAGTCAATGTGTAGATGAATTCATTTGAAAGGTGGTGGTGAATGTGGTCTTTGCATCTGGTTAAATCATGTATAGAACAAATATTCGAGAGATCGCGATTAGTATTAATTATGTCCGCTATAAATTTTTCATGCACATCAAAAATAACAATTCAAAAACGGTAAAAAAGACGTGCCCATTTATTTTCGATTAAATTGTCCTTATAAACAATCTTTTTAGGTTAAACAGTTTGGAATTATTGTGTTACAATTGTTTTTAACAAATTGTATAAGTACAATGTAAATTTTTAAGAGTAGTTGCAGGACAATGTGAATTAAAAAGTCACGGTTTATAATTCCCGCTGTGAAAGAGCCTTGGAGGGGCAATTATACAGCCAGATATGATTTTTTGTTTATTTAAAAAATAAAAATACAAACAATAGTTATGAGGAGATGTTAAATCAATAGTGAAAATAAACATATATATTTGCTATGAGAATTTTGACTTCTTCAAAAAAAAAAGTCATCAAAATGCATAGAAAACATCAAAAACAATTGGATTTAACACACAAATCAACATGCAATGGTTTTTACTTTGGAGGAAATGAGCAGCGGAGTGCGAAAATTTAAAAAAAACTTGAAAAATACATACAAATTGAAATAGTTTTCACATGTGGCATAGTATAAAATTTAATATAACTCAATACCAAATACTTTTGCTGAGTCCTAAGTTAAAATATTAGAAAGTATTGAATTTTAGGTATAGATTGATATTTAATGTCTGTTTAAATATAAATATTGGAGGAAATCAATGGGGAAATGTAAATTCCGTAATGAGCAAATATGAATTTCCAATTTAACTATGTAAATACAGAACTAAAAATATTTTAAAAATGTATAAAAGAGTAATTAAAAGAAGTAATAAAAACAGACTTGATTATAAATTAGAGAATTTTTGGGGGTATAAGAAGCAATAAGTTTGGGAAAGGGAACTTTATTTGAGCTTTAGTTATTGGTGAATTTTTAAACCCACAACTGAGACCTTGTTGCAAAAAGTTGTTTGTCAGTTAGCGCGGAAAAATATAAAAAAAACAATTGGCGGTGTGCGAAAATTGCCTATTTGGGTAACCGCTACAACATAAACAAATAGAACTGGACACTTAGCCAGTGTTGAGAAATTGAAGCCCTCTATTTCTTTTCCCCACCAGGTTCAAAGGATATAAATTGGAATTTGGTGGAAATAATAAACAACGGGGTTTGCTTTATTACTATTATTTCAAAAAAGGGGAAAAATTTTAATAAATCCACGTGACTTTCGCTATCCGAATCGGAATTCCAAAACAAGAAACCAAACAGCCGCCGAGAAGTTTATTTTCAACAACCACCACTTTTTCATTTACTGTGTTAGTTATATTGTTTGATTAATTTAATTAAGATGGCTTTTGAAAAGATTGATGTTAAGACCCCAGTTGTTGAAATGGATGGTGATGAAATGACCAGAATTATCTGGAAGTTAATTAAGGATGAATTAATTTTACCATTTTTAAATATTAATTTAGATTATTATGATTTAGGTATTGAATATAGAGATGAAACCAATGATCAAGTTACCATTGATTCCGCTGAAGCTACTAAGAAATATGGTGTTGCTGTTAAGTGTGCAACTATTACTCCTGATGAAGCAAGAGTTGAAGAATTTAAACTAAAGAAAATGTGGCTTTCCCCAAATGGTACTATTAGAAATATCCTTGGTGGTACTGTTTTTAGAGAACCAATTATTATTGAAAATGTCCCAAGAATTATTTCACATTGGGAAAAACCAATTGTTATTGGTAGACATGCATTTGGTGATCAATATAAATGTCAAAATATTGTTACACCAGAATGTGGTGGTGAATTAAAGTTAGTTATGACACCAAAGGATGGTTCAGCACCAATTGAAGTTCCAGTGTATAATTATGAAGGTAAAGGTGTTGCATTAGCTATGTACAATACAGAAGAATCAATTATTGGATTTGCTACTGCATCATTTGAATTAGCTCTTAACAGAAAGATGCCATTATACATGTCAACAAAGAATACAATTTTAAAGCAATATGATGGTTTATTTAAGGATACATTTGAAAGAATTTTTAATGAATCATATAAAGAGAAATTTGATGCTTTAGGTATTTGGTATGAACATAGATTAATTGATGATATGGTTGCTCAAATGGTTAAATCAAAGGGTGGATATATTATTGCAATGAAGAATTATGATGGTGATGTTGAATCAGATATTGTTGCACAAGGTTTTGGTTCATTAGGTTTAATGACATCAGTTTTAGTTTCTGCTGATGGTAAGACATTTGAAGCAGAAGCTGCTCATGGTACTGTTACAAGACATTATAGACAATATCAACAAGGTAAGGAAACATCAACTAATTCAATTGCATCAATTTTTGCTTGGACTAGAGGTTTAATCAAGAGAGGTGAATTAGATGAAACTCCAAAGGTTGTTAAATTTGCTGAAGATTTAGAAAAGGCTGTTATTGATACCGTTTTAGGTGGTATTATGACTAAAGATTTAGCATTAGCTAGAGGTGAAACAGATAGATCTAGTTATGTTACAACTGAAGAATTTATTACTGCCGTTGCAAAGACTTTGAAAGCTTCTTTGAAAGCTTAATTGATTGATTAAATATATATATATATATATATATATAAATACAATAGTTGTTTAAATATTTATTGATTAAGATGATAATAACTAATTGACAAAAAGAGTAAAAATTTTAAAAATAGTTGTTAAACAGAACAAAAAAAAAAATAAAGATAACAACAAATAATAATTCATTTATTATATTTTATTATATTACAAGTAAGTAAAATAGATGAACTAATCCTTTAAGAAAAAAACCTAATATACAACCAAATAAACAGTTAAAAAATAATAATAATAATAATTTAACCACCGAAACCGTAAAGGGTTCTACCTTGTCTCTTCAAAGCGTAAACAACATCCAAAGAAGTAACAGTCTTTCTCTTTGCGTGTTCAGTATAAGTAACAGCATCTCTGATGACGTTTTCTAAGAATGATTTTAAAACAGCTCTGACTTCTTCGTAAATAAGAGCAGAAATTCTCTTAACACCACCTCTTCTTGCTAATCTTCTAATAGCTGGCTTTGTAATACCTTGAATGTTATCTCTGAGAATCTTTCTGTGTCTCTTAGCACCACCTTTACCTAAACCTTTACCACCTTTACCTCTACCGGACATTTTGTTATTTATTTATTAGTAAGAGAGTATTAAAAACCACTAATGGATACAGAATATAATTACAATTACAATTATCTTAGGAGGGGGGAAGCGCGAGTTTAAATATTATCACATTGGGAGGCGATGTATTTTTTACTATGGGGGGAAATAAATTTAAAACCGGGTCCAGAATTTACTTTCCAGGTTAGTAAATCACAGTCCGGCCAGAGATTTACCCAACCAGAAGGTAAAAACCAGTCCAGACAGAGTATGGAATTATAAATTAAATCATTTGCCCCCCCTCTCTTCACCAAATTGTTAATATCTTTCTTGTATATAACAACAATGGCTAGAACCAAGCAAACAGCAAGAAAGTCTACTGGTGGTAAAGCACCAAGAAAGCAATTAGCCTCCAAGGCTGCTAGAAAGTCAGCACCTTCCGGTGGTGTCAAGAAGCCTCACAGATATAAGCCAGGTACTGTTGCCCTTAGAGAAATTAGAAGATTCCAAAAGTCTACTGAATTGTTAATCAGAAAGTTGCCATTCCAAAGATTGGTTAGAGAAATCGCACAAGACTTCAAGACTGACTTGAGATTCCAATCCTCTGCTATTGGTGCCTTACAAGAATCCGTTGAAGCTTACTTGGTTTCCCTTTTCGAAGATACCAATTTATGTGCCATTCACGCCAAGAGAGTTACTATCCAAAAGAAGGATATCCAATTGGCCAGAAGATTGAGAGGTGAAAGATCTTAAATGTGATGTCATTATCAACACATCACCTGGGGGTTTGATTTTTTATTATTGTATACTAGCTTTTTAAGAGTTCTCTTCTTTAACTTACCGTTCCCATAACAACTTACTTTTATATTATCAAATGGAGTCTTTAAATCAACTAAGTAAATCCCCATTACCCGCTTGGGGGTTCTCTGCCATTTTGGCCGCTTCTCCCCTTTACAGACCTATTGAATTACCAAAACTGAGAGCATATCCAACAAACATTCAAGTTGGTGTTTTCTCTGCTTTTACAGCACTTGGGGGGTTTATAACTTATGATAATGATATACAAGATGGTTCAGCTGTTATAGCTGTTTGGTCAACTTTATATGCACTGTCAAATTGGAAGAGGGCAGTTTGGAATCTGAAATTTGCTCCAAAGGCACTTTTAGGGTTGTCTCTTTTCAATGGGGTTGTTTATTCTGGACAGGCTCTTAATTTATACAAATAAATATATAAATATAAATACAGATTTTATCCAGTGTACATTTCAATAAACTGTAAATCTAATGGTCTCTCTTTTGGTGTTGCAAATTTCCTATATTCATCAAATATCATTATATGTGACCAATTTTGTGATTTTCTTAAACATCCAATAACACAACCTGTTCTATGTTTACCTCTATTACAATGAACTAAAATTGGATGATTATCAACATTATTTAATATTTCTAATGCTTCCTTTACTAAATGTGGTTTAATTTTAACAAATGGTTCTTTATTCCCACTTAATCCAATTTGATAAAATTTAATACCTTCCTTTTCATTAAATTCAACATTCTCATTTGGGTATTCCTCTGGAATAAGGCATAATATTGATTTAAGCCCTAATTTATGTAAATAACTAAAATTCTCAATCCTTGGGAAACTTGATCGGTAAATACCTTTACAAACCATTGAAAAATTCTCTGGTGGTGTATAAATTCCAACAATCTTTTCTGTTAAATGTATTCGATTGGTATTTTTATCCCTAATGTAAAATTCACTTTCGTCAATCCCAACAATACCATTTCCACCATTTTCTGCCATTGAAAGACGTTTAAATTCTTGTAATATTTCATTTGATGTGGGTACAAATTTGTCATATTGTTCTTCATCTTCTTCTTCTTCATCGAGTTGAAATACTTCTTCCATTATATGAATTGATTATATATATATAGTAATAATAATAATAATAATAATAATAATATTCTCTCTTTCCTTAATGTTGATTTATATTTTTTTTCAACTCCCTTTATATTAAACAACATTATTCATAATTGTTTTTTTTTATTTAAATCTTCAATGGTACGTTTTTAAGACTTTATTTTAATTAAATTCAATTCCTAACATTCCCAACCTCACTTCCCTTATTTTAATAGTCTGCATTATTTAATTTTTCATCCCTTTTACAGGTTTTAATCCTTATGATTTGCACTTCAACTTATATTCATTCACTTTGGCCAAGTGTATTAGATAGGAATAAGACAGGGGTTTTAGGCGTATTCTGGAAATGCGCTAGAATAGGAGAGAGACTTTCACCATGGATAAGTTTATGTTGTTTATCAATGGCAATTAAACAAATTTTATAAAAATTAATTATTAATTTAACTCAAATATTTCATTATCACCATTAATTAATTCATGACAATTATTTAAACCAACAATCTTTTCTAATTTCATCATATCTAATTTATCAAATGCAATTTTAATTGAACATAAATTTAAATCAATTGAATCATCAATTTCTTCCTCTTTTAATTCTTTTAATCTATTAATACTATCAATTCTAACTTTTTCATAACCAATAAATTGTAAAATTTGTTGATAAAATTGTGGATCTGTTGGTAATTGATAAAATATAATATTTCTAACACCTTTAATATCATACCTTTTATAAAAATGTAATCTCTCTGTATAAACCATTAATTTTGCATATGCTGACCTTTGTAAAAATAATGCCCTATTCCTATCTAATTTTGATCTACTTGAATATTCATCAATTGAAACAAATGGTACTTTTGTTTCTTTTTCTAAATAATCAATAACTCTTAAATAATCAATATAATTTGGTATATATAATAATGTACCAAATTCATATGATAATTTATTCATTATTTGTGGTAATAAAACAGATTTAAAAAATTCAAATCTATCATTTGGTTCATTAACAATTGATTTTATATTAAATTTTAAAAATGTTTGTTTTAAATTAATTTGTTTATTAATTAAACCCATTTTAATAAATTCCCTTTTACAATTTGTTAAAACTGTTTCATCATTAATTGATTTAAATAATGTTGAACCATTAATTAAATTTTTAGATTTTTTAACAATTGTCATAATTTCAGGTGTTAAATATTTACCAAATGTTAAAATTTGTGTTAAAAATTGTGATTGATCATTAATTGACCACATTCTAATTCTTGAAAAATCAACTTTTAATCCATCAAAATTCTTTGGTGGTTTATTTAATTTATTCAAAATTTCATATAAATGACTCCAATTTTGCATAATTAATCCTTCCATTTTATCAATAATACACATTTCAATTGATGTTAAAAAATCACTATTTGTTTTATCTATTAACATTTTTAAACCTAATGGTGATGCAATTATTATATCACAATGTTCAATTTTACAATATAATTTCATTGTCTTTCTAGTCCATTTTAAACCAATTGTAAAAAAATCATTTGAATTACCATTAAAAATATCTTCAAAATCATCAGGTCTTTTAGATTTTGAATTTTCACTAACTTTATAATCAGAATAAAATTGTTGTTGAAATTTTTTTTTATTATCAACATTTAAAACATTTGAATTTTTAATTAATTTATTAACAACTTCCCATGCAATATTTCTAGTTGGTAATAAAATTAAAATTTTTGGTCTATAATAACCTTGATCTCTAAATTCAGGTTCATCATTTGGATTTATTTCACCCTTTTCAATTTGTTTTGAAATCTTTGATTTCTTTTCATTATTACCTAAAATTAAATCACTAGTTTTCATAATATGATTTAATGCATGTAATGTATAAAAATCTTGATATTTTCCTTTAATATCTTGATGATTATAATATTGAAAATTAAGTGTTTCATATGTTAACATTGATTCAATAAGTGATAAATCAATTGGACTTATATCATCACCAAATTCATCAAATTCCTTTTGAATTTTTTGTTTAACATTGTAATATTTAAGTTTCTGTTTTAATGTTGTACCTGATTTAACATCTGATGGGGGTTTAAAATACCCATAATGGAATTTCTGATATTCAGCATTTTCTTCAATATCTTTTAAAATTTCCCTATTGATAAGTTTAAGTGGGATAGATTGTTTTTCAAATTCAGTTATTTGTTGTGTTATATTATCTTCTTTATTAAAATGTGAATTGAATGGATCATATTTGTTATTAACAACAACTTCTTCTTCTTCTTCTTCTTCTTCAGATTGGATTTCACCTTCAAAGACATCTTCATCTTCTTTTTCCTCTCCACTATCTTCTGCTCCACCATAATCACCAAGGAGATCTTCATGGTCTTCTTCTTCCACCGGAGCAGCTTCATTGTCACTGTCTTCTTCAACTTCTTTACTGTTCAATAAAGTGACTAAAGCAGAATAAGCCAGTTTTGAATCCCCTGCTTGGTTTCTTCTGCTGGCAATTGTGCTCTGTTCCTCTTCATCACTGTCAATTTCTTCACTAAAAGCCTCTGTGTCTTCAAACCGAGAAATTTGTCCTGGGGTTGAATCCTTAGCACTTACGGCTGTTCCTCTGGCAGTACTTCTTGTAATTTCACGCTTTTGGGCTCTACCAAATTTCATTTTGGGTCTTTTTCCTCCCTGTTTCCCATTTTTCAAATCAGAATTAGCAAATCTCTTCATTTCACAAAGTTATTTAACAATCACCAAATTTATCAACGTTTTAAACTCTTTCTCTTATATTATGAAAAAAAAATTTTTTTTTTTTCCCCTATGTAGTTGATTCTTTCATTTTAAAGACTCTTTTTTTTACGTAAGCATGTCTTCAAAACGACTTTTAAAAGTTTCCAGCGCTTCTTTGCGACTTGGAGCGTCGTTTTTGTACATTTGGTATGTTTTGCGAACGATTCCACGGGCGTTCAACGCGAGTTCCCGGTCTGGCTTGGCGTATTCAATGACAATTTTAGTGATTTACTTCATATTGGCTACATTGAAATCTACAGTTGGTGGGAAATTCATTACAACTGGGTTCTATTTACAATCACTTGCATTAGGGCCTTTAGTTGAGTTTTTTATTAATTCACCACCAGAAAGTATCATTTTTGACTATTGGGGGGTGTTCGTTTTAAATGCTACACCAATGTTCACATTACTTGAAGGATTTTGTTCTTTGCTAACTATTCAAGCCGTGGGGAAACTTGGTGGGGGGTTACCTAGTTTAATATTGAGTGCTTGCATTATAAGTACCAGTATATGGTTCGTTTTTAAATTATACGTCGAATGGCCTCAACCAGTTGAATCATTACAGGCTTCTATGTTAGGTAGTGTTTTAACACTTATAACACTTTTAGGTGGGTATGCTATTAATTCAAATAGGGGATCACCATTAGAAGTTTCATTATTAACTGGTTACATTGTTAAATGTTGCTATGAAGTTTTCCCTCAATTAAATGGTGGTGATATGGCTAAACTGGTTGAATATTTAATAAGTACATCATTTTGGGATGTATTAGAATCAATGAGTTTAGTTGTACTTTTACAATTAGTTTACAGATTAGTTGTTTTCTTTTCAGCAACTAAAATTATTCCATTACTTTCAGGTCAAAGGGGGAATGGTGTTATTTATTGGGTTTACCTTTATTCACCTTGTGTTGTTATTGCCGTTTATACGAATTTAATGATTCAATCATCACAGGAAATTCCATTAGTTGTTACTGGTAGTGTTTGGAATTGGGTTAATATTGCTGTTGTACTGGGGTTATATTGGAATGAATTGAAATATGCCACTGCAAGATTGAATAATTAAATATGTTCCCAATGGGGGGAGGGCCTCATATTGTCATTATTATTATTATTCTTATTATTATTATTATAATTGTATTTTAGATTTTAGCTTCTTCTTATTATATGCTTCTTCTTCTTCTTCTTTTAACTTTCTTTACTGTTTATTGAATTGTGTAAAATGATTGGATTTTGGATCTTCGATAACAACGGGAAACTACTAACTAATGAACCATGTGATGAACTTCTTTTTGGACTGGTTAAATCCGTTAGTCAATTAACATTAAATTTATCAAATTCAAGTTCAAGTAACTTAGTAACAACACCACCAATTAAATGTTTAAAAACAGGGAAATATACTTTACAAATACAAACAAGTTTATCTGGGAAAATTCTTGTTATTGCTTTAAAACCAGAAGATGAACTTTTACCTCAAGATACTTTAGTTAAAGTTATATCATACATTGTGAAAAATCCAATGGACGTTTCTCTTGATTCTTTAAAACAATTCCAATTATGAATCTATCTAAAGTTAAATTCGTCCCAAAGAAGAAAAGGGGGATCCAGAAACAAAAACCAATTCATAAACAAGTTTTAAATCATAATATCCCCACTGTTAATACTTCCATTTCAATTGAAAATGACCAAATTTTAAATGAAGATTCTGATTTTGATGACGAATTAACACCATTGGAGTTTCAAAAACCTGATAAACTAAAACAATCTTTACATTGGTCTAAAAAACCATTGGAGGAAATGTCTTTAAGGGATTGGAGGATTGCAATGGAAGATTTTGAAATTAAATCAAATAATATTATTAAACCATTAAGATCATGGAATGAATCAATGATAAACCCTGAATTATTAAATGTATTAAAGAAATGGGGGTTTAATACCCCAACTGGAATTCAAAGAGGGGCAATTCCAACAGCTATTGATGGTAAAGATTTACTTTGTTTAGCCCCAACTGGATCAGGAAAATCTTTGGCTTTTTGTTTGCCTTTAATAACTAAATTACTTCAAAGTGGTGAAAGGGATACCCCAAGGGGATTAATATTAGCACCAACTAGGGAATTGGCAGTTCAAATTGAAAATGAAATTATTAAATTAAAATCTTCTTTAAGGACTTGTTGTATAATTGGAGGTAGATCATATCAATCATCGTTAGATAAAATTGAATTAGGGGTTGATATTGTTGTTGGTACCCCGGGTAGATTGATTGATACTGTTAAATTAGGGCATTTGGTTTTAAATGGTTGTGATCTTTTAATTATTGATGAAGCTGATCAAATGATTACTATGGGGTTTCAACAACAATTAGAGGATATTTTATTACAATTACCTAATAATAGACAAACATTAATGTTTAGTGCAACTATGCCATCAAGTGTTGAAGAATTAACTTCAAAATACCTTAAAAACCCAATTAAAATTCAAGTTGGTGAAGTTAATAAAGTTGTTGATACAATTCATCAAATTTCAATTAAAATCCCAAATGAAGAATCCAAATTTGATTTCCTAGTAAAGGAATTAAAAAGGTTTAATCAAGATAAAGTTATTATATTCGTTAATTTTCAAGCTACTTGTGATGAATTATATGTTAAGCTTAAATCAAAGGGTATAAATTCAGTTACATTACATGGTGGAAAATCACAAGCTTTAAGAGAGGAATCCATTAACCAATTCAAAGATTATTGTAATATCCTGATTGCTACTGATGTGGCAGGTAGGGGGGTAGATTTAGATGTGCAAATTGTCATTAATTATCATGAAGCCAAAAATGATGAACAATATACTCATAGAGTTGGGAGAACAGGTAGAGCTGGTAAACATGGGATGGCAATTAATTTCATAATAGATAAATAAATGAAATTAATCAGAATCAGATGATGATGAAGAATACCCAGCTAATACCTGTAAAGAGTCAATAGGTTTCTTTCTTTGTACTATCTTTGATAATGTAACTAAACTATTATCATCAATTTTTAATTGGTCCTCTTCTATTGGTTCCCTTTTCCTCTTTCCATTCTGAAGCTTTTCTAATAACTCTATTGCCAATTTCTTCAAATCTCCACCATTCTCTTCATGATCTCTAGCCCATCTAACTCTTAGAGGTTCAGCATCATCGTCCAATTTTTTTCCATCAATAGCTTCACGTACAAACTGTGCAGTTCCCTCCAATTTAAAACAAACAAAAGCCATCTCCCTAATAACATTAACACTTTCAATCTCACCATAATTTGACATCACTTTATATAACTCCATTTCCCTTAATTTTAAAGGTGAAATCCATATAGTTTTATTAACAGAATTTAATTGTCCAACACCAGACATATCATCTTTATAATCAGCAAACTTTTCCCTTCCAAAACAATCCCTTGTTGTTGGGAAAACATCCTCTTCTATTGGAATCCTATGAATAAACTGACAATCTTTGTTCAAACATTCATTTCTTGCATAATGAATACAAATAAAGGGATTTGAACCACCTCTTTTTTCATCTTTGGGGAACTCAAGTTTCTTTCCACGGTCCGCTCGCTTTCCATACCAAATATTATCAATTTCAACACTTTCCATTAACTTTTTTATTAAAAAAGAAAAACAAACATATAAAAGAGTGAAAAATATCAAATTATACTTAATCTTTATATAATGGTAACAAATTGTATGGATTCACCAACTTTTGGTGGTCCTCTTTCATTGAGAGTTGATCGTAAAGATTTGAGCGTTCTTTCTCTTTCTCCCAATTCAAGAGATGCTGTTTTAGCTGGTCATGGGGGGTTGTTAATTGTTGATTTAGATGACCCATTCTTAGCACCTCGTTGGCTGCCACATGATACTAAATGGCAAGTTGCTGATGTTCAATGGTGTCCACACATTTCCAAATCTCAATGGGTTGTATCAACTTCAAATCAAAGGGCACTTTTATGGAATTTGGACGTTGGTAATCAAGAATATGTACTTCATGGACATCAAAGAGCTATAACTGATATTAATTTTTCACCACATGATCCAAATTGTTTGGCTACATGTAGTGTTGATTCTAAGGTTTTACAATGGGATTTAAGATATGGGAAATATGTTAATGAATGGACACATTGGAGATCAAGTGCAAATCAAGTTAAATGGAATTTAAAAGATTCAAATTTAGTTGCTTCTGCACATGATAATGAAGTATTAGTTTGGGATATAAGAAAGGGTGCTAAACCTTTAAGGAGGTTAAATGCTCATAAAGGAAGAATTAATGGTGTTTGTTGGACAAATGATAATAGTTTAATAACATGTTCAAATGATGAAACAGTTAAATTTTGGTCTTCTGATAGAGATGATGAACCTGTTTATACTGTTGAATGTGATTTTCCAGTTGCTAGGGCAAGAGGATTACCATTTGGAGAAGGAAATTGTGGGGTAATGCCATTAAGAGGAGGTGATAATTCAATTCAGATATTTAATTATAAAGATAAGACAGGAGTTGATAAATTAGATTCAAGTGTTAAATTTGAAGGACATAGTGGTCCAATTAGGGATTTCCTTTGGAGGGAAAGACATGGTGCATTTAAAGGTTATGATGATAGGGAATTTCAATTAGTTACCTGGTCAAGTGATTGTGATTTAAGACTTTGGCCAATTAATGATGACATGTATGAAAAATGTAAATTTAATAGAGATCAAGTTATAAGTGAACCATTCCCTACATCACCATATAAAAGTTATAGAGGTGAACATGAATTAAATGAAACTGGTGGCAGTAGTGGTGGTGGGGTAGATGGAGTTTCAATTAATAAAAAAAGGATAAAGAGAAGACAACATAAAGGTAGAATTAATGAAGGGGTTAATCATTTAACATGGATTTCAGGCGTTAAATTAGGTAATAGTTATTATCATAATGAACAAATAATGAATTTAGGAGAAGAAGTTTCACTTGTTGGGCATAAATTCCCAAAATTAAGATTTGAAAGGATTTCTGTTAGTACAGGAGTTTTAGTTATAAGTTTTAATGGTCCATGGAGTTTAATTGATGATCAATTGATTTTTATTAGATTAGAAATTAATTTCCCTAGTAAATACCCAAATGAGGGGACAGTTAGATTCAAAATTGAAGACACTCATGAATTAGCATTGGATAAGAAGAATGAAATGTTGAAAGGGTTACAAGATTTAAGTTTAAGATTAAAGGGGAAATGTTGTTTAGAACCATTATTGAGGTATCTTTTAGGTGAAGTTGTTCATATTGAAGAAGAAGAAGCAGAAGAAGAAGAAAGAGAACAAACCATTGAAGAAGACGATAAATTATTATCAATTGAAGGTACAGAAAGTGACCAGATAGATTTTAGAAGTGATACAGGTGATGATGATTCTGATGTTGAAGGTGAATTATTTGATATAGATGAAAGACAAATGTTTGATTCAACTCCAATTCCAAAAGGTTGTGGGGCTATTTGGAGTAGTAGTGGGCATTTAGTTTGTTTCTTTTTACCAAAGGAAGGTAGAGATGATAAAGTTGTTAAATTTGGGCAAACAGGGTTCAGTTTAGTAACACAATTAGAAAGGAAAAATAAAAGGGAAATTGAAGATGGTGATGAATTTAATGATTATGAATTTGATGAATTTGGTGATGGATTAGAATTATATGATAAAATTTATCAATCAAGGGTACCGCAAAATCAAATGAAGATGAATTCTTCAATTACAATTAAAAATGTTATTAAAACAATTAATTTTCAACATTTAATTCCTTGTAAAATGGAATTAGCTCACGAGTATAGAATAATGGGTGATGATAAATTTGAATTAGCTAAATATAACGGTGAAATTGCAAAATTTAATGGATATGATGAATTATCAGAGGCATGGGATATAATTTCATTGAGTATTAAAATGCCTAAATTTCATCCATTAGGAGCTAATGGTATAATGATAAAGAATATGATTGATTATTATATTAAATTAGGTGACGTTCAAATGTTAGCAATGATAAGTGCTATATTAGGAGTTGAATTAAACAAAGGTATAAAACGTCATTATGCATCGATGTTATTTGAATGGGGGTTACCATTAAATAGGGTGAAGATGTTAAAGAACACACCACATCAATTAACGGGGGATTATACAGTTGAATTTAAATCATCTGATAAAATTTGTGAATTGTGTCAAATTGAACGGGGAGAAAGAGTTGTAATTTGCTCTAAATGCAAACACTGTCTTCACGCTGAATGTAGTGTTGAATGGTTTGATACCATGGCAGAAATTGAATGTCCCACTGGTTGTGGATGTTTATGTTTACAGTAATTTACATTCTACATTACATAAGATTACCTAATCATGATTTTTAAAATTTCTATTCCCCCCGTTAACAGCAAATGGTATTTTTTTGATGAAAGTAAATAAAAGGCGTCTCCTTTTACCAAAACGTTTCAAATAATTTAAAGAGATGCCACCGGAGGCACAACAAACAGAGGCGGAGAAATTGAAACAGGGGACTCCAATGTTAGTGGGGTCTCATTCAGTGGTTATTGATCGGTACATTTCAGCTGGTGGGTTTGCCTCGATTTACGCTGTGAAGATGGGGGAGATGGAATTGTGTTTAAAGAGGGTGCTGGTACAGTCTAAGGAGGGTCTTAACCAATTGAGGGGAGAAGTAGAAGTAATGCAGAGACTTGCAAATACAAAAAATATTGTGAAATATCTTGATTCAAATGCCCAAAGGTTGAATGATGGACAATATGAAGTGCTGGTTTTAATGGAATTGTGTTCTAAATCTTTACTTGATTATATGAATGAAAGATTGACATCAAAACTAACTGAAATAGAAATTGTTAAAATTATGGGTGATGTTTCATTAGCTGTTTATGGAATGCATGTGATGAAATTAATTCATAGGGATATTAAAATTGAAAATGTACTAATTGATAAGAAGGGGAAATTTAAATTATGTGATTTTGGTTCAACTTGTCCAATTTTAAGAGTACCACAAACCTCACAAGAATTTCAATTACTTCATAATGATTTAATGAGACAAACAACTCCTCAATATAGAGCACCTGAAATGATTGATTTATATAGGGGGAATCCAATTGATGAAAAGGGTGATATTTGGGCATTAGGGGTATTCCTGTACAAATTATGTTATTATACAACACCATTTGAAACAGTTGGGGAATTAGGGATATTACATTCAGTTTATTCATTTCCAAGTGCACCACCAAATTTTAGTTTAGGGTTGAAGAAATTGATTTCATTAATGTTACAAGAGAATCCACAATATAGGCCTAATATTTATCAAGTTATTATGGAATTGAATAAATTGGGTACATCAGTTATAATTGATGATTATTATGGTTTAGGTGAATATAGATATCCACCAAAGGAACAAATGTTTGATAAATTGGAACCATTTGTTGCAAGTAAAGTCCCAATGTATCAACCATTTAGACAAATACCAATTGTTCCTGAAATTCCAATAGTACAATCAGGAAATTCACGTTCAAGAAATACAAGTAGAGTGAATACAGGGGCTAGTAATCAATTGGAAATAAATACAGGGGTCAGTTTACAAAAGGTTAATTCTAATTTCCAGACACCACCAACAAGAACATCAACACATAATAGCATTGGGGAAGTGATACCTGATGAATACTCAATGGTACCACCAACCGTACCAAAACAAACGGTTGAAACGCCGTCAATACCAAAGGGACAAACAATTGTAACCCCAATTATCCAAATTGATCAACTTCAAAGTCCTGAGGCAAGTGGATCAAAAATTGGGTTAGATGAATTAGATCCATTTTCATTAAAGAGGCCACTTAGTAGGACATCTAGTATTGGAAGCGCTACTAGTGTTAGAAGTGCTGCTAGTGTTGGAAGTGCAGCTGTTAGTTTTGGAGGGATTGAGGATGTTGAGGATAGATTTCCAAAATTAAAAACTGATCAACTTGATAGTTTAATTATACAGTTAAGTGGAGGGAGTAATTTATTAGTTGATTTAGATTTAAGTGATGAAGGAGAAATCAATGGTAAAGAGTGATTTGATGATAGATAAGGGGATGCTGGTATTGAGATTAAATTGACTTGATTATTATTATTATTATTATTATTATTATTTTATACTTTAAACAAAACAAGCAAATAATATGGATAAGAGGGGAAGGAGGAATCATCAAATAAATATCATTGAATAAATATAAATATAAATATAAGTATCACCTAACTATACAATAAGTTTAATGGTGGCCATGACCAGGTTCGACTTCTTCTGGGAAAACAAACCAAGAATCTGGGGTGTATTCTTGGGTCTTACCATCAGCAACGGAAACTTCAACAGTGGAAGCAGAGTATTCATCAAGACCGTTTTCAGCTTCAACAGCTGGGATTTTTGCTGGTTGTGGCAATTTCCATGCCTTTGTAGCGGTGGCAGCGTCAGAAGCGACAGCAACTGGCTTGAAAGCCTTAAGTTCAGAGACGTATAAGTCGGAGACGATATTCAAACGACGGGCAGCGGTGGAGAATTGTCTGAACATTTGGAGTGTGTTTTATATAAAGAAGAGGAAGGTTTGTTGAAGATGTTGAATTTTTTCGCATGGGGCTGCTTAACCAATGATAATTGAGAATCTGGTTGGATGAAGAAAATATAAAATAAGTCAATAGCCAGTTAAAATAAATGGGTAAAGAGTAATACCACTGGAAAGAGAAGCTCTTGGGGAACAGAATGGTATAATTTCCATATTGAAGGGGTGATTTATTAATTGAAGTTATAAATTTCATAGGCATGTAAGGCTTTACAATAGAGAGGGAGAGATCAATCAATTGATAAATTAAGTACAAATGAAACTATTTAAATAAACAAATACCAAATAAATCAAAGATCAGCATCATCTTCATCTGGAAGAGGCATGGCAGCAGCTTGGTCCATTTCTTGTTGATATTGAGCCATAAGTGCTGAATCAACAACAACTTCAGGTGGAGCCAAAGCTGGGGATTCAACGAATTCCAATTGTGGGTTACCAACTAACTTTCTAGCTAACCAAAGGAAAGGTTTTTCGAAATTGTAGTTTGATTTAGCGGAAATGTCAAAGTATTGTAAGTTCTTCTTTCTGTGGAAGGTGATAGTTTTAGCTTTAACCTTTCTTTCCTTGACATCAACTTTGTTACCACAAAGGACAATTGGAATGTTTTCACAGACTCTGACTAAATCCCTGTACCAATTTGGAACGTTTTTGTAAGTAATTCTGGAGGTGACATCGAACATGATGATACCACATTGACCATTGATGTAGTAACCATCTCTCAACCCACCGAACTTTTCTTGCCCGGCAGTATCCCAGACATCGAACTTGATTTCACCGTAATTGGTGTAAAAGGACATTGGATGGACTTCCACACCAGAAGTGGCCATGTACTTCTTTTCAAACTCACCGGTCAAATGTCTCTTGACAAAGGTGGTTTTACCGGTACCACCATCTCCAACTAACACTAATTTAAATGTAGGAACTTGCTGTGGTGCTGACATTGCAATTTGCTAAAGAGAAAGGAGTTTCATTCAAAAGAGAGAAAAGGGAAAAATTTTGCAAGGTAAACAATCCCATCGGGGGGATGTCTAAAAATGCCCATAACTGCTTTAATATTCACTTGGAGGGCCTGGTAAATTACGAGACGTTGGTGGTGGGCCAATAGAATTGGAAACTGGTGAAAAAATTGGGGTTTTAACTGTAGAACCGGGGATTTTAGCTTCAAAATACCTCTGGCAGTTGGAAATATGCTGTTTCCCCCTCAAATGACTGAAGATAACTTTCTCAGAAGACTGTGTCAAATAGCTGCGACAGTATTCGCAATAAAACTTCCCCATTTCCCAACGGTTTTAATTCAAAAAGAGGAACTAATAACAATAACAACTTGTTTCATTCTTTTCTCTTTTAAATATTCGTCTGCCAAGAATTTGAATATTGCTTATTTCCAACGGAAGATGTTGGATTTAAGAGCTGAATCAATCACCGAATTTTCTCTGGTGGGGAAACATCCACTATTGTTAAAAAAATGATTCAAATAACGTTATTTTGCTTTGAGTCATTTCATTAACCCGGGTTTACACTTTAAGGTACAACCAATGAGGTTATTCGTCATATTAATTTTCTTCAAAATATAAGCTTTTATAAGCACCCAGACACGAGCTTAGGTTTATGTGATGGAGTGATTGCAATTGCAGTCTCAATTTAAGTTTCATTCTCCAATGTCTTTCCCAATTTTGTTCTACCTCCTATTATTTTCATTGTTTTTCAATAATTAGCAAACCCTCCCGTTTCCCCTTAATTTATCTTCAATTAGATGTATAAATACATGGCTCTCCCCAAAAGTTTTTTCCTCATAGCAAACATTCACCTACTTCATCATCTATAACAACAATGATTTATAAAAGACTATTAGCTACTTTGATGCTATTAACATCAGTTTTTGCTGTTGCTAATTCTCCTATTAAAACATTGACTAACACAATGACTGTTGTGGATTACTCTTCCCCATTTTTTGGTTTTGACAGTGCAACAATGGCCGATAGTAATGGAAACCAAAATATTCTTTATTATGGGTTTTTCATTGGTATGTTTTTATTCATCCAATTTAATTACTTACAAATTTGTTACTAACTATTATTACTTAGTTCCTGAATCTGGTATTTATACATTTACTGGTAATTCAAAAACACTTGCATTTTATACGGGTATAGGTGGTTTTGACAATTTAGAAGACTATGAACCAGTTTTCACAGATGATGGCGCAGGTGCAATTTATTTGCCAGGTGGATTATTTACTATTTTTGCTTTGCAAGCGTCAGCTAAGCTTTCTTCTGATTCATATCCAACAGTTGTTGGCCCAAATAATAATGAAATTTCATTTGTTTCTTCTTGTTTCCTACCTGGTAGGTCTTTACGTGTCGGTCTTATGTATGATTCATATTTTTTTGATGAAACAGATGGGCCTGTTGCAACAACTATAATAACTTCATTTGCTTCAACTCTTTTCAATAAAAAAGTCAGTACATATCTAATGTCATTCAACGTGGTTCCATATCAAACCACCACAACTTATGAATCGGAAGCAACCTCTTACACAATAGGAACTATGATTGATGGTGTTCCTACTAATGTTTGGGTTGATGTTGAAGCATATCCAACAATTACAACCGATGGACCAAGTTCTGATTTACTTACACAAGCAACCACAATTGATGGTATTGATGCATCCGTTTTTATCAACGTGGTTCCATATTCAACAGTTACAGCTTATGCATTGGAACCAGTTACTTATACAACAGCCACTACAATTGATGGTGTTCCTACTAATGTTTGGGTTGATGTTGAAGCATATCCAGCAATTACAACCGATGGTCCAAGTTCTGATTTACAAACTGTGGCAACTATAATAGACGGTATTGACGCATCCGTTTTTATCACCGTAACTCCATATTCAACTACAACTCAATATGGACCAGCTTCCTCGACATATTACACTGAAACTACAATCGATGATGTCCCAACTCATGTTTGGGTTGTTGTTGAAGTTTCATCAACTACTTCATCAACTACTTCATCAACTACTTCATCAACTACTTCATCAACTACTTCATCAACTACTTCATCAACTACTTCATCATCAACTTCATCATCTAGTTCATCATCTAGTTCATCATCTGCTTCATCATCTAGTTCATCCTCTACTTCATCGTCAACTACTTCATCTATTTTATCAACTACATCATCATCAACATCATCATCTACATCATCATCATCTAGTTCATCGTCTAGTTCATCAACTACTTTATCAACTACTTTATCATCTTCTAGTTCATCTTCTAGTTCATCTTCTAGTTCATCTACATCATCATCATCCAGTTCATCCTCTAGTTCATCATCAACTGCTTCATTGTCTACTTCATTGTCTACTTC
>JAJLVT010000016.1:0-112108 GCA_030564545.1 Saturnispora mendoncae
TTGTTGTTCCAACTACACCATTTGGTACTGCCACTATTACCTCTGATGTTCCGGCATTAACTACTACCTTTGTTACAACCAAGGACAAGAATGGTAACCCAACCACCGAATATATTGTTGTTTGCCCATACCCAAGAAAGACTATCACATCTGAATGTTCATCTGCTTACACAACAACCGTTGCAACTACCGATAGTGATGGAAACTCTATTACTGAAGTTGTAGTTGTTGAACCATTAGCTATTAAAACAACTGTTGTTGAAAATATTACTCAAGCAACCACTGAAACAATTACTGAGACCGTTAAGGGTGAATGTAGTACATTTGTCTTAGTTAAGGTTCCATCATCAGAAGCTCCAACTTGGACTGAAACTGTTGCAACCATCACAACAACAGTTGTTTCTTGTGAGACAACTTCAACTATTACAAAGAATGGATTAACAGAGGTTGTTGTTTTGGTTCCAGCCACACATATGTCTACAAGTACTGGCACGGTTGTATTAACATCAACCTCAACAGTCAAGGATTCCTCCGAAAATATTATTGGATACAGTGTTTACGTCATTACTTCAACAACAGCTGATGTTGAAACAGGAAAGGTTGATACAAACAAACCTGAAATGACTGATAAAAACACAACTGAAATGACTGATACAAAATCAACTGGTATCGATACCATGACGACTACAAAGAGTGCTGCACCAACCAATACAATTGTTGATTATAATGATGAAAACTCTGGTTTAGCAATTAACAATTCTTTGGCTCTTTTATTGAGTGCTTTCGTTGCCAGTTTAATTTATATTTGAGGTTTTATATTATCACCCATTTTATTATTTCAACATCGTATTGTTTTCATAAAGTAGCTTACTCAAGAGGCATAAATAGCCAACTCTTGAGATATTTATTTACAGAACTGTGTATTTTTTTCTTCTAACTGTTCAATCTATAAAACCAGCTTTCTCCTTAATAGATAACCTTGATAAACAGCGAAAACTTGTTTCTTCTGTACCGGATGATAAAATAGCTCATGATACTTAGTACAAAATTCAAAGCTTGGCAGCATCAAGTGGTACCACAACTGACGTTGTAATAAGTACACGTCGTGTTTACAATGACGGTTGATATTCCACATAAAACTATAAGTTAAGTGATTACAAAAGGTTTAACGAATTTTGTAAGAGGATATTAACTACTAAATTAGGAAAATTAAATGTTAAGAAGTTACTTATCTCCAATATCGTTTAACAACCGATTGCATCAATCTACATTGCTGCCAATTATTTCACTTTTCCCCAAGGGTTAAGTAGTAATATAGAAGTGAAAAACATTGGTTGGATATTCAATTAAAAACCACCAAGGAACTTAACATAAATAGTCGTCTCCAACAGGGACTGACTGCACTTAAAATTACAAATTATTAATTAATTTATCCACATAGAACCAAATTGATACTATCCTCTCATTCTCGCCATCGTTTTTTTCCAGCGACATCAATTCACTGAAGTTTATTCTACCATCATATGAGATTGAAAATAGTAAGCATTTAACTTTGATCAATCTCAAATCATTAAATGAGATTTTTGTCTCTTTTATTAAATTATCAAATATTGAATTCATCACTCCCCTTTCTTCTTCAATCTTTTTGTGGGATTTGACTTGTCTCTTGTGTATACCTTTTAATTCATTTTCCCCTATGTTTATAATTATACTACCTAGCTTACCACTTGTTTCTAATTTCCCAAACCATAATTCCAATTCCCCAATTGACTCCACTCTCCCTTTTTCAACAGGATAATCAATGAAATTCTTCATATCGTCATTAAAAAGGGTTATTGGTTTTAGCAAACAATTGCATGAGTCTTCTAAAAATTCTTGTAAATGGTTATAAATCAAGTTATTCCCATAAAACATCATAACCAGATTCTTCCTATGTGGGTCTTTTGATTTGGATTGAATTAATATCATGATCTGTGGCGTTAACACTGTTGGTAGATAAAATCTAAAATGTCCAACTTTTGTATCTTCATCTTCATCTATCTTAACTTTGTATTCAAGTGAGTCAAATATAGTTCTCCAACTGGGCCTCTCTTTAGAAAGTATTGTCGATTTTGCTGGTATCAGATCCTCGTTCACAACTTCATCTTTCCCTTTATATAGACTATTGGTTATAATGACTTTAGAAACACCTTTTAAAACCATCGCCGTTGATTCCTGACAAAGGACATCAATTGGATCAGTCATTTCATCAAGTACACAAACCTTTAAGCTTCTATAAGTTTTACCAAGGAAGATCTTTGACATTTTTTCAAGATTTAGATATACCAAATGTAAACAAACATTAATGAAAAACACAATTGTATCATCTTCTTCTTAATCACTAAAGTCACCAAAAGGCCACAAGATGTCATTCTGGGACAACAATAAGGACTCAATCAAAAGTGGCGGTGTTTCTGTTATGAAAGGAATTGGAAAGGGCACTGTGGCAGTTTCCAAGGCCGGGTACGGTGCCGTTAAATCACACAATAACAAGAAACAAGGTAAAACATCAAATGCCAACGGCAATGAGAGTGACTCCGACTCCTCTAGTGCTATACCAAGACAAACTATTAGTTACAAAGATCCAAAGTCTTTTCCAGCTCCCCCACAACATGGGACTTCTACAAGACCTCCAAATTCACAGCCTTTACCACAAAGCCAAGGTTTTTATTCACAACAGCAGCAGCAAATGGATCAACAACAGCAACCACAAATGCAAGATGTATATGCTCCACAAAGGGCAGTTCCCCAACCATCTTCTCAAACTTCATTGAATTACTCAAATCCATATCATCAACCCCAGCCAGGCGGATATCCACAACCACTATACTCTGAGCAACAACAACAGCCGGTTCAGCAACCAGCATTGTATCAACAACAATCGTATGAGCAACAGCAATCATATGAGCAACAACAGCCACCTGTGCAAGAATATTACAGCCAACAGCAAGTTCCACAACCTTATGGTGTTCCACAGGATATCTTACAACAGCAGCAACAACTTCATAGAGCTCCACAGCCAACACCTCCTCAACAACAATCTCCCCAACCACAACAACTATTTCAACCACAACCACAACCACAACCACAACCTAGTTTATATCAGCAAAAACCTCAACCTTATCAGCAGCAACAACAACAACCATATCAGCAGCAACAACAACAACCATATCAGCAGCAACAACAACAACCATATCAACGGGATCCAACTTTACCTACAGCTATTCCTCAACAGCAACCAATGTTATATCAGCAGCAATCATTTGGACAACCACTACCACCACCACAACCAAATCAAACTCCAATCCCAGAAGCAATTCCAGTACAGCAACCATACGGTCAACCACCGCAAATGTATTCACAAACTGAACAAGGTTATAACCGGCCACAACTTCCGGTTAGACAATCAGAAAATATACCACCACTTCCACCTCAACAAATGCAGCCTCAGAAAACTCAACAAGAGCAGCAGCAACAATACACACCATTGGGTAATCCTATTCTTGTTTCCGAACAACCTGAAATCTCAAGCGTGAATGATAGTATTGCACAAAAGCAATTCTCCTTGAATCAGGATGTTATAGTTGAACCTAAATTTGAATCAAATTTAATGGAATTTGATCTTAATAAATTTGGAGCACCACCTCCAAAGGCAAGGTTAACTAAAGAAGAACAGATTAAACAGGAAAGTAGGAAAGCTGAAAAACTTAGATTACAAGCAATTAAAGAACAAAGTTTACAAAAAGCAAAAGGTTCATTTTCAAGATCAAAATCCTTTTCTCCTTCTCCACCTGTTGAGTCTGATTCTGAGAAAAACCAAACTGAGACTATATCTAGTGAACAATCTGAACCACACGCCTCTAAGTTTGAGTTACCTGATATCTCAAACTTTGCACCTCCACCGCCTGTTCAACCAAGATCAAATTACGTCCCACAACCAGTTTCTAACCTTCAATCACCACAAGCAATAAGTTCAGTTTCACCAATTGGAAATGAACAATCAACACCACCAAAATATGAAATGCCTGATATTTCCAAATTTCAACCTCCTCCGCCTGTTGCCCAAAGATCCCCAAATCACCAATTTCAACAGAGTCCCCTGCCTAGATCAATTTCACAAACTCCTTCATTACCACCAAGATTACCCTCTAGATCCTCAACCACACCTATAATTAGTGCCAATACAGGTGGTAGTGCCAGTGACAGTAGTTGTCCAGTAAAACAATCTGGGTCATATGAAAGGAATCCATATCCATTACCAAAGAAAACTCCACCTCCAAAACCTAAGAAACTAAGTGACGATCAATTAGAATCCATTGTTGCAAAGAAAAAGGCTCCACCTCCACCACCTGGGAAGAAGAATAAATCTACTGAAAACGTTGAGAGTTCAGCTTCTGGTTCTCACATAAGGGAATTACAGGGGAGGTTGGGTAATTTAAATTTTTAGGAGTTTGATGATACTATTAGAAGAAGTTATAAAAGATATAATTTTTATAATTTATTAAATTATATTACTTAATTAAATGCTGAGCGAAAATTTCGGAGTTGAAAATCAACTCCAATTGGAAATCTGATTTATCATTTTATGATTCATCATAAAAGGAATGGCTTTTGTAATTGTTTATCAACTATTATTAAATGGCTGGTTTTACTTCGTAGCTTTATATTCTGTATAAAAAGAGGTCATTGGTAATGAAAATTTGTAGATTCTTGAAATTCATTTTAATTATCAAAACCTACTACAACAACAACAATAATTAACAATATGACAATTCATGAATCCACCTTTCCAATTATGAGAAAAGATAATATTCAAGTCAAAGACTATTCTAAGGCTATTTTCATTGAACTGAAAAAGAAGAAAACTGAACCAATTTTTAATGCCATTAAAATGTGGTACAGGACTTATAAACCAGTTAAATCAGAGGAAACAGGGAAGGTTATTAAGTTACCAATTGTTGATATTTTTGACTCAAAAACTTTGCAAAGAAGTAAATTATCAGAAGATTCCAAAGCTGTTTATGGAGATGCGTATGCTAAACAATTAATGTCCATATTCAAAATACTCTCACCTGATTTTTCAAAGGAGTTGTTTCAATTAATTAAAGATTTAGACGTAATGAAAAGGATTAATAGTAAAGACAGACTTGTCCCTTTATTGAATGATGATGAATTGATCATTGTTCATGATGCATTGAAATTGTATAGAAGAGACAATTACAAAGTTAAAGTTAAGACTATCACCCCAAGAACAAATGTCAAAAAGGAATATATTGTTAATTACAAAGGAAAAGCTATCAGTGTCAAGAAGGAAATAATGGATGCCCTTGTTAAAGAAAAGAAGCTTTATATTGAAAGGAAACCTTCTTTGACAAATTTGATGAATGGCCTTTCTTTATAATCATTATTTCTAGTTTGCTTTTCATATATTAAATTAATTGTTTCTTTCGTGTTCTTCTTTAGATTGTAACCTTTCCATCTCCTTCATCATTCCAATGTACCACTTGGGCAACATTTTTGATCTTAAAGCAGCTCCATTTTCTCCCTGTGCATTCATAACTTTCTTCATCATAACTTTAAAAAATCTACTGAATACATCTTTGTACATTTCATCGTCGTTTAAAAACATAGACTCATTCATCATCTTTTGAAATTCAACAAGTGAATCATATTGGCTAGTTGATAATGCATATTTCGATGAAACTTTCTTAAATGATTGATTTAGTATATCAGATAACAACTTCTGAATTGAATCTTTATTAATTGATCCCTTCATTGGGGAGTCCAGGTATTGTGGTAATTGATATGATCTAGGCATTGGGCTTTGTGGTACTCTTATTGTTTTTTCATTTGGTTTCAAAGTTGGTATTTCACTTAATTGTTTAACAGTTTCACTAAAATCCCAATTGAGATCACTACCATTTGACTGATTTTGTTGCTGTTGTTGAGTTGTTACAGTCTTGTAATATTTTTTATCAACGTTACCCAAATCCTGATCCCATTTCCATTTCCTTTCTAATAACTTTCTCATTTCACCACCATTTAGAGACTTGCCTTGTTTCAGAAATTTGTGATTGAGTAACGACTTTGAATTCGATCTATCACTTGGGTCCTTTTTTAAACAAAGGTTAACAAAGTCATTAAAATCATCACTGAATTGTGATCCCAAATTTGGAGGATCATCATTGATTATTTTGCTAAGCACATCAAAAGGATGAAATTGACTTAGTGGTGGTCTTCCAAATGCCATTTCAATTGCCGTTATCCCCAAAGACCAAATATCAGCAGAAAATGAATATTCATCATGCTTAATTATCTCCGGTGCCATCCAATATGGCGTTCCAACAAATGTTATCCTTTTACTAAGGTTATTTGATAATTGTGTAGAAACACCAAAATCAGCCAATTTAACTTCCCCGTTAGTACTAACAAGAATATTTGCAGCTTTTATATCCCTATGTATCTTTCCTTGATCATGTAAATATATTAAAGCTTTAAGACATGCCCCCATAATGTAAGATATTGTTGTTTCAGAAAATGGACCAGCAGAAAGTAAATCAAGACAACTACCTGCACCCATAAACTCCATTATAATCAACAATTTTGTTCCCACAACTTCAGTACCATAATACTGCGTAATATTGGGATGTTTACATGTTGAAAGAATTTTGATCTCTTGTTGAACTTCTGAAAGATCGTCAGCTGAATCGAGATCAATTTCCTTAATAGCAACCTGGCGATTGGTTAAAACATCAGTAGCAGAAAATACACTTCCATAAGCCCCACGTCCCAATTCATATCCAAAATTATAGCGTTTCATACCGAAATGGTAAAAAGAGGAAGAGTTATACATTAAATCAACACTTTTTCTTTATCAATATGTTCAAAAGCTTGATATCCAGAGGCTTCTGGAGGCATTATTCATCTAATGTTGATCACCTTCTTGGTCACATTTCTTCGTACCCTACTGTGATGCCCCCAAGTTCAGCTACACCATTACTAAGTTCAACAGCCTCTGGGCGATGTTTACTATTCGATTCTGTGGGGAGACATAGAATAATTGTCAGTGGGACTATCATGAAGAGTTTGCTTAGGAAACATGACTTGTTACCCAGAGACTTGAGGAAGATTGATAAGGGGTATGATGATATTGTCCCTATGGTAATTATAAGAGATGAGAGTATATTGTTGTCTATATTACATGTTAAGGCATTGATCAAGAGTGATGAGATTGTAGTGTTTAATTATGATGGTTCTTATTCATCCATACATCTCATGGAGCATTTATCAGAGAAATTAAACCCAGAGCCAACAGTTTCGAAAGGAATAACTGTTGAAGAACAACAATCAACAGTAAAGGTAGGAGATGATGATAATGCGGGTAATGGACCATTAGATTATGAAATTAAAGCTTTAGATTGTATCTTTTCAGACATTGTTGATCAATTACAATCAGAGATGAAAGTTCATGTTACGGTAATCAATGGAATTTTAAAAGAATTAGAGGATGATGTTGATTTATCTAAGTTAAAATACCTTTTGATTGTTTCTAAAAAACTTCAAGTTTATATACAAAAAGCTACATTGATTAGAAATTTAATTGATGAATTATTAGATCAAGATGAAGAATTGAATGAATTATATTTATCAAGTAAAAAAATAGGTTCACCGAGAGTTAAGGATGATCATAGGGAAGTTGAATTTTTATTAGAAACTTATTCATTACATTGTGATGCTATTGTTCAAACAGCAGAATCAAGATTAAATGATGTTAAAACAACTGAAGAAATTATTGCAATTGTATTAGATTCAAATAGGAATGATTTAATGCTTTTAAATTTGAAATTTTCAATAACCCTATTATCTATGGCATGTCTCTTATTCTTGGGGGCAACATATGGGATGAATTTAGAGAATTTCATTGAAGAGAAGGAGAATTGGTTTTTCTTCGTTTGTTCAGGTTTTACCATGTTGAGTATTATTATATTTTATTTATCTAATAGAAAGTTAATTAGACTACAAAAGATTCAATTAAGTAGTTGAAAGATTTTTTACCACTATATATATACCATTTGATAAAAAAATTAAAACTATACTGAAAAAAATCAACAAAAAAAGGGAAAGTTTAAAAAAAGAGTATACGAGGTTATTTAAGTTTGGATCAATCTCATTGTATTTGAATGACCAACACCACCCTTGTGACCTTGGATAACAATGACAGTATCTCCCTTCTTGAACAAGTTTAATTTAACAGATTCATCAATGGCATATTGAATTCTCTCATCGACATCCTTTGTCCAACTTTCATTGCTTTCCTTAGTGTACATGAATGGATACACACCTCTGTATAAATGAGCATACCTTGAAGCAGTATCATTTCTAGTTACCATAATAATTGGAGTATCAGGTCTGTATTTTGAACATAATCTTGCAGTATTACCAGAAGTTGAAAGGACAATGATAGCTTTAGCATTTTGTTCAAATGTTGCAGTAACAGCAGCAGATGCAAGAGTTTCTTGGACTTCAAATGGTTTTGGAGTTGAATCTCTCAAATCTGAAAAGTTTGGATAATAAGGTAAAGTCTTTTCAGCAATGAGGGCAATATGATGCATCATTGAGACGGCTTCCAGAGGGTATTCCCCTTTAGCAGTTTCTCCTGAAAGCATGACACAGTCGGCACCGTCAACAATGGCATTACCAACATCTGAAACTTCAGCTCTTGTTGGTCTTGGATTATAAGTCATTGATTCCAACATTTGGGTAGCACAAATAACTGGTTTACCAGCCAAGTTACATTTAGCAATTAATTGTTTTTGAACAATGAAAACTTCAGGTGCAGGAATTTCAATCCCTAAATCACCTCTAGCAACCATAACACCATCAGTTTCCTTTAAAATTTCATCGAAATTATTAACACCTTGTCTATTCTCAATCTTAACAATGATTTGAATATCCTTACCATCTTCACCGAGGACCTTTCTGATATCCCTAACATCCTGAGCGGTTCTAATAAATGAAGCGAAGACCATATGGACCTTATTTTTAACACCAAATCTTAAATCGGCCTTATCCTTTTCACTTAAAGCAGGTAAATCAACATCAGTGTTTGGTAAATTGACACCTTTATGGGAACAGATTTTCCCGGCATTGACGGATTTAACCTTCATGGTCTTTTCATCGATAATTTCTTGCACTTTGAAAGAGAGGACACCATCATCAACGAAAATGATCTTGCCAACTTCGATAACTTTAGTGATATTCTTGTAATCAATGTACATGGTATTTGAATCACAAGCCTCCTTGTATGAATCGTCTGTGGTAAAAATCATTTCATGACCTTCATCAATTGGGTAATCAATGTTATCTTTGGTAGTACCAGTTCTAATTTCAGGACCCTTTGTATCTAAAGCAATAGCTAAAGGTCTACCACCGAAGATCTTTTCAGAAGCACGGGCGTTATCAACAACGGATTGATGGTATTCGTATGAACCATGGGAAAAGTTCATTCTGACAATGTTCAAACCTGCCTTTCTCAATTGGACAAGGACGTCAACACTGTTAGTTTTTGGACCAATAGTTCCGATAATGGAGGAACGACGGAAGTTTCTGTCTGGAATAGAATTCACGTCAATTGAAGTAAGCCACTGGAGTCTTGACATTGTTATTGGGTTTGAAAAGAAAAGAGGAACAGGTTGACAAAAAGAGGGAAAATTAGATGGGTGGGAATTTATACTCGAAATTATATTCGGGGGCCTGTGGTGTCCGTAATCACGTAATCGTTTAATAACCCCATTATCATCGTATTCTACAAAACAGGAGCTTTATTCCTATATTAAAATTAAATGTCTATTGTAAACTATAAACCCCATGCTATAAACCTAGCTATAAACCCGAAATTCAACCCAAAAAAGCTAAAGCTAATTCTACTTGTACTGCGATACCATTCCCTTACACTTGTTAACAGCAACGTGGGAATTGAGCCAGTTTAAATTGCTCTCAAATTCTTTAAAACACCCTGCGCAACGCCCTCTTTTGTCAACCCTTTCACCACATCTGGTCCCAGTTGGGTAGACGAAATGTAACGCTTTAAGGTGTGTTTTAAATGTATCCCGCCTTGAAAACCCACCGGTTAAATGGCATTTAGAATTGCTGTTTATATTGTAAAATGGGCACATAAATGGCTTGTTAGTTGCATGTTTCTTCATATGCCGAGTAAGATATCCTTTAACATTGAATTGTGTAGAACAAACCTTACAAGTGAATACTTTTCCGTTACTCGCGGAATTATTCCCACTTGAATTACTGATGGAACTATTGGGTGATGAAACTCCCGGTGATGAAACTGCTGTCTCCACTGATAGAAGTTTTGGTGTGTTTGAATTATTTTGAGATGATGATAATTCTGTGTGAGTTTTTGAACGCATTAATAATGGTGGTGTATCAGCCCCCTCTATGGAACGGACCTTTTTGACTCTCTTACAATTAGATGATTCCCTTTCTTCCAACTCAACAGGTAAATTTGGTGTTGGAATTGGAATTGGAATTTGCGTTAATGGGTTATAACTAAAACTAACCATTTCCATTGTAGCAATATTATCAGGATTAAATGAATGGACATATCCTAAATTCAACTCATCATCTAATGGACATACTACCGTATCTTCATCTTCTGAAAACAATGCATTTGATGCTGTTAATGTTGATGTGACAACTTGGTGTTGATTTTCAGCTTGTTTAAGTTGATAATTATTATTGTTCATATCATGTTTATTATTGTCCATTATAAGTGAATGTAAATCCCAATTAAATGGATTTGACCCATCGTCCATATTGGATGTTGAAAATCCGTTATTTAAACCAGCTGAAGTATTACCGCGGTTATTGTGATTGGCATTTATTGTAGAATCATAACCTAGATCAAAATCATCAACAGCACAAGCTTTAACTAAAGCTGAATCAGCTTTGATAAAGTTTAAATTTGATTTCTTGAAAAGATTATCACTGGATGTTATTATCTTTGAGTCTTGGCAGGGGTTGGATTTATCTTTCTTAGTGAAAAAGGCTGGAAGGAATCCCAGGATTATTCCCGAAACCGTTCCACCCCAAATGGAAGTTATAAATGAATTCACAACAGCAAACATCAAAGCTCTATTCCTAATCACCGATAATAATCAAAAAAGGAGGGGTGGGAAAGTGAGAAAGTGAGAAAATTTAATAAAAAGAAAAACAAAATGTGGAACAATCCGTTTCTTGTTGCTATTTGGGGGTGTATCACCGGCCAATTATTCCAATTTAATTTAAAACGTCCGGTGTTGCAAAGGGATTTTCTGAGTGGTAATCTGTGGGTTTGGCCGAGTGGTCTAAGGCGTCACGTTCAGGTCGTGATATCGTAAGATGCAAGAGTTCGAACCTCTTAGTCCACATTACTTTAATTTTTTATTTATTTATTTATTCTTAACACAATATTATTATTGTCACTTATACAATTAATTAACTCTTGACCCACTCCACATCTTCTCCAATGACTTCTTGAAAATTTCAACGTTATGATCAATCACTGCAATTGATTTGGTTTCATTTGCTTCTTCATCACCACCACCACCATTAATACCATTATTACCACTAGTAACTGCAACTAATGCTAACCCCCTAATCATTTCCCTTAAATATAATATTGTCCCATTCCCTAATTTAGAAACACATTTTAATCCATTATTTTCAATATCATCACCATCATTTTTATAAATCCCATCTAAATCAATTGAAACATCAATAAATTCAGCACAAACTTCATATGTTTGAATATCAACAGGTGATGAATCAGTTGCAACATAAATTTTACTATTTATATCAAATAAGAAAACTTTATCAAAATTTGAATATTGCATTACTAAATCTAATAAATTCTCTAATGCTGGTAATTCATAAATTAATTTTTGTACAATCCTTGAAAATGCTTCATAAATACTATGATCAAAAATTGATGTTAAAAAAAATGATATTTGTACACCTTCTAAACCATAATCAATTAAATCATCACCAACTCTTTGCATTATATCCCTTTGTGTATCTAATCTATAATCTTCACTTAATCCATCAATTTTATGAATCATTACTTCAATATGAATCTTTGGATTTACATTAACAGCATATTTAATAATAACTGCTAAATTCTGTAATGCTGATAAATATTCATCTTGTGAATCAATTACATAAACTAATGCTCCAACACTTTGAAATAATTTCTCATAATCATATAATGATGGTTCAAATAAGTTCAATTGACCCGGTAATTCAATAACAGCTAAATCAATTAATGATTTAAAATTCTCAGTTGTTGGCTTTGTGGTACTTTCTAAATATAATGTATCCAATGGCTGTGCATGATGGAATACAACTTTACAAATACTCGACTTCCCCGATCTCCTTAAACCCATCAAAAGAATCGTTGCACTTGTATCTTCACCCCCTGAGTTTCCCACTCCTGAATTCGAATTAATGATTTGTGCTTCAGTTTCCATTTTAATTACAAAAGAAATAAATAAAGTTAATTATTTATATGATGATGGTGGATAAATATTTTAAGATTTCAAGATTTTCTCTCGACTCTCTTTCTCTATAATTAAATATTATTTATTATAAAGATATATTTATAAATACAATCAATTAATAACTATATATCAACAACATAACAATTTATCAAAGAACCCCTTAGAGCTTTCATCATCACCACTGTTTGCATTTTGCATTTGTTGAGGTTGTTGAGATTGTGGAAGATTTGGTAATGGCCTATGATCATCCTGTGGTTGACCCAATGGTGGTGTATTGGTTGCATTGTTGGAGTGTCCCGCACCTATCCCAGCACCAATTGGTTGAGCCATTGGTTGAACTTGTTGTTGTTGTGCCTGTTGTTGAACTTGCTGCTGTTGTTGTGCCTGTTGTTGAACTTGCTGTTGTTGTTGTTGTTGTGCTTGTTGTCTTGAATGACGTTGTTGACGACGTTGTCTATCATTTGGTGGGTTTGGGTGTCCATAGCCATGCAAATTTGGTTTTTTATTAATAGATAAATCCCAACCACGACCATTGTTCAATTCCATCCAATCATAATGACCATCTGCTGATTCTCCAATATCTGGTAAAACTGATAATAATAATTGTCTATAAGATTCATAATCAGGGGTTGCATCAAATTGTAATGCCCTAACAGATTCTAAATATTGACCAAATTGTGGTGGTAACCCTTGACATAAATCATTAATTGGTGTTGTCTTTTTCTTTTCACCAATCTTTTCATATTTTTGCTTATTCGTTGGCGCTTTTAAACCTTGCCATGGTAATTGACCTCTTAAAAAGTAAAAGAATACATGACCTAATGCTTCTAAATCATCCCTACGCGATTGTTCCCTTCCTAAATGAGTATTGACCGACATGTATCTAGCTGTACCACTTAATGATTTTTTCTCTCTATATGGTATGTGAATTTTTGTTCTTGGATCTCTGTACTGTTTGGCCATACCAAAATCAACTAAATGAACAGAATTTTCATCAGGTAAACCTTGTCTACCAATTAAGAAATTATCAGGTTTAATATCCCTGTAAATTAAATCATGGTCATGAACTCTTTGGATTAATGTCAACATTTGAACAGAAATTTGAACGACTGTTTTAACACTAAATTTGCGACCACACCAATCGAATAAATCTTCTAATGATGGTCCTAATAAATCAATCACTAAAATATTATGTAAGCCTTCTTGGCCAAAATAATAGGCGTTTGGGATTCCTTTAACACCATTTAAATGTTTATAAGTTCTATATTCATCTCTCAATTGTGGGGCTTCGGTCTTCCTTGGTTCGAATTTAATTGCAACTGGAATCCCATTTATTAAATTAGTACCTTCAAAAATGACACCGAATGATCCCTCTCCGATCTTTTTTCCAATCTTGTAGTGGAGTCCCACAACCTGAGTGGATGAATTTGGTGATGAATTTGGTGGTGATGAAAGTTGTTGTTGTTGTGACTGTGCCTGTGACTGAATTGGCTGTTGTTGCTGTGAAAGCTGAGATGGTTGTGCCATGTTGTTGGATGCGGCCATGGCGGCAGCGGCGGCAGCAGACTGACGTTGGGCCATTTTAACTAGCAAATAAAGTTATTTTAAAACAAACAAAACAAGTGGCGGGTGGTTAAAAAAGAAATAAAAATGGACGATTCACATGATTATTTTGTTTACTTTTGGTAAAATTTCAAATATTTGTTTTATTCCTTTCAATTGGTTGAGAAAAATTCTAAAGCTTCTGAGACCATCCGCGATGTGTTTAAAGTAAAGATTGGGCTTATTTTGATACTAAATATGCAAAACTCCATAAAAAAACATGAATTTGATTTTATTTCGGTGATGAATCCCCGTTCGCAATATATGATTCACTATCAAGATTCATTAGCCTGTTTTCTTTTTTATTCCTATACAAATATAAAAGCTAGAGATGCCAAAAACAGACACAACAAAGAAAATCCGTGCTTGCGTTAACTGTAAAATACGCAAGGTGAAATGTGATGGGAAACCATGTACCAATTGTAAAAATTCACAAACTGTATGTGTCTTGGCTATGGATAAGAGATCAACTAGACCTTCTAATTCTGACTGGAATTTTATGAGTAATAAGATCATGGTTTTAGAAAGTCAATTAGATCAACTAACTAATCATAATAATCATCTGTTGAAAGTCTTCAACGAAAACAAAATTGAAATAAAATTACCTGATTTTAATCAAACAATGGCAACAAAATCAACACCAAATTCGTTACTAAATTTTGAAACATCTTTTAATAAATACCCTAAACCTGGTGAGTTTAATAAGATTGACAATGATGACCCTAAATTTATTTGGTCTGCATATGGGCCAACATCAATTTTTAATCAAAATGAAGACAATGTAACAGAAGATGAATCATCAAGATCAATGAGAGATAATTCAACTTTAAATATGCTTAATAAAAACCCACAGATATTAAAACATGTTAAATTATTTTTCCAAGTAATGTACCCAGATATTCATATGTTCATACCAAGAGAGACATTTCTAATTGATTTTCATCATCCAAAACCATTAACTCAATCAAGTTATTGTACAAAAGAATTAGTTTATGCAATTTGTGCAATTGGTTCATTACATGATTCAAATTTTAATCAATCAGATTCATATTATAACATGGCGAAGAATAGATTATTTTTAAATTTGAATTCATCTTCAATGCCATCACTTCAAGCTTTTATTCTTCTTGGATTATATGATATTTATCAAGGGAAAAATGATTCAGGTTGGATTTTAACTGGGATTGGGTTTAGAATTGGGTTTAATTTAGGGTTTCATTTATCCCCGCCTGATGATTCAGTTAGTGATTTAACAATTAAATTTAAAAGTAGAATATATTGGGGATGTTTTGTTGTTGATCATTTATTATCTTTAATCTTTGGTAGGCCATCAACTTTACATATTGAAGATTCAACAATTCAGGAAAGTGATAAAGTCCCTGATTTAGATTGGATTAAAGAGTTTAATTTTCATGGTATTGATGGAGTTATTGAAATTGCCAATCCACTTAAAGCGATTGTAAAATTATTTGTCATTGTTGAAGATGCAATGAATGAATTATTCGTTTCAAATAGTGATGTAAATGGATTAATTCAATTGCATAATAAATTGAGTAAAGTCAAATCATTTAATGAAAAGATTGAAAGATGGAGAAATAATCTCACATATGATTTACAATGGGTTCAGAATTTTGATAATGGTAATACTAATGAAATTGAAACATTAAAGGAAAAGAGTAAATTGGCGCCGAAGATGAATCACGTGTTATGTTACTATATTTCATTGTTATGTATAAACAGACCATTTCTTACAAAGAGTATTGAACCTACCAGTTCTGAAGATTCAGATGGTGAAAATCAACAAGATTCAATAATGAAAAATCGAATACAAGAATTTGAAGCACATATTGTTGGGGTGATTGTTAAATGTTTGAGAGATCTTACGATAGCTTTAGCCCCAATTGAAGGTGATGAAGAGCAAAGGGGATCTATTTTAGTGATATATTCTGCGGTTATTGGTATTTCTACAGTGATGATGTTGGGAAATTCAAGGGAATATTCAACAACAAATAATGAAGTTAAGAGGTCCAAATGGTTAATAAGCCCAACAAATTTGGAAATGGTGCATTATGAAGAGATGCCCTTGCAGTTCCAAAGGGAGAAGGAATTGCGACATTGGTTCTTCACCTTTATGGGGGTTTTGGAAAGACAACAAGAATGTTGGGTTCTTGCACGTAAGGTATTCGATATGGTTGACAAGAAATTGAAGAATGGGTTTGGTGTTGGGTATCGAAGAGCATTCAAAGCATGGGAAAAGGAATTGGCCACAATGACTCTAGATATTCCCTTTGAAGTGGACTTTTCCCCCCTTGATGATTTGTGGGATGGTGAATTCGGTGATGCCATTATCCCCATTGAATTCGAAAGCTTATTTAAAAGCTGCTGAGCAGATGAGCAGATGAGCGAAAAGTGACATCATTTCTGACATCACCTGCTCAGTCGTTTAATATATAAGGAGACAAATCCCACCACAAACAAAGAGAAAACTTTGCTGGTGTTTGTCTTCATCTCCACACACCATTCCTTCGTTCAGGCTATTAACTAGAATACCACGAATGACCGCTATAGAACCTCAGTTAATCAAACACTCCCTCTCTGCTCTTCCGCAAACATTGGCTCCTCCTCCAAAAAATGTTGAACAAAAGCCACAGTATCCCTTCAGATTGAGTAAGGACTCAAGTCTCAAAGACTACCTCATTTCAAACAGACTTGCAACCGATAGACTGAATGCTTCACACCCAGAAATCATTCCTCTCTCTGGAAAGGGTCAAAGTCCACATACTTTGTGGATTGGTTGTTCCGATTCCAGAGTTAATGAATGTACAGCCCTCGGGTGTCTTCCTGGTGAAGTATTCACATTAAGAAACATTGCAAATGTTATCAACACATCAGATTTATCATCCCAATCTGCACTTCAGTTTGCCATTGAAGTTTTAAAAGTTAAAAAGGTGATTGTCTGTGGCCACACTGATTGTGGTGGGGTATGGGCTTCATTATCAAATAAAAAGACTGGTGGTGTTTTAGATCATTGGTTAGCTCCTGTTAGAGCCGTTAGAGCTGAAAACTTGGATGAGTTGAAAGACATTGAAGATGTTCATGATAAATGTAAGAGACTCTCTGAATTAAATGTTATCAACTCTGTTAATATAATAAAGAAGAATCCTTCATTTGTTGAAGCTTTTGCCAATGGCGACATTGAAATTCATGGTTTAATCTATGATGTTGCAACTGGACATATGCATGAATTAGACACTGATGGTACTGATCACCCACATGAAGTCTTTCACCTTCAACACGATGGTGAAGGACGTGATCATTAAAAACAGCATCATTCTTTCTATCATCTTTTATAAATATCCCATGTACCTACTATATCCCCCCCCCTATATTCTCCATTTTATATAATTACATTTTACTGCTTTTATTTTTTATCCAATTAAATTAAACAACAATATACAATCACAACTTTACTTTTTAAATAATTAATCTTTTAAGCATCTGTTCATCCTAACAAAATACAAGGTGTGGATTAAACGTGTTGGGGCAGTCTTTAAAAATATATTACGAACACCAAATTCCTCTTTTATGCTTTTCTCTTTTGACCATTTCCCCCTAATTACCGCTTCCTCCATGTTCGTTGGTAATGATGCATCCTTAAAGTAGATTTCTACACCAGAATGGCCAAACCCAGATGCTGTCAATGGTAAAAATGGTACAATATCCCCCTTATTAGTTACTCGGATCATTCCATTTGGTAGCACCCCATTCGGATCATTTAATTGTGGAACCCCCCAAAATTGATCCATCCAATCGCTTGTTTTGTAATTACCAATTTTGGGTTGTCCAAAAGTAACTAATTTAACTTCATAACCTAACATCTTCAATTCATTTGCAATTAAAACAGCAATTGACCCTCCTAATGAATGCCCAGTTACAGATATTTTATAATCTGGATTAAATTTAATTAATTCTTTAAATTTTGAACTCATTGAATTCCAAACTTCATTGGCCCCTTGGTAAAACCCTTTATGAATTTTACATTTATTACAAACTAATTTATTAGTTTCAAATGAATAATAAGTTTTAGTTTTTGCATTTAAATTTAATTGCCATTCTATTTTACGTGTTGTACCTTTAAATAACCAAATTAACTCCCTTTTTAAATCATCCTTAAATACAATCCCATTAATATCCCCCCTATAAATATCAATTACTTCAATTGATTCATTAAATTCTGTACATAATGAATATTCACCACCACATGATGTTTTTAATGGACCTAATTTTAAACCATATTCTTCCCTAGAACAGTATGAAATAGCAGAAAATTTAGCATATCTACTTAAATCGTCTTGATAATCAGCTGATAATTGTGGGAAGGATTCTTTATCAACTTGTAAAGTTTCATTGGAAATCGGCGTACCAAGGGTTAGTGTTAAAAGAATGTAAAGAGTTAATTGAAATAGCATAAATAATAAAGGAGAAGAAGTCATAATGAATAATTGGACATGGAGAGTGATATATTTTATTGCACATTTGATGGTATTCTGTTATTTTGAGATTTTCTGCTGAAGTTTTTGTTCTTTTTCGAACCCAACAGAATTAAAAAACCACCAAATGATGTTAAACGTTGCATTCATAAATTCGATTGACCTGGAGCTTGTTCAATTGTAATGTCAAAGTATTTCTGTTAGGTATTAATAATTGCTGATTTAATTAACTTTTCATTGGATGTACATTTTAACAGCAAAAAAAGCTCACTAACATCTAAAAGAAAAATTTATTATGTTATATATGTTTTAAAACCCACGTTTTGTTTACCATCTACTAATTTTAAAGTTTAATAAATTTCCTTTTCCTATCAAAAAATTAATAGATCTTTGAGATTTCAATGACTAAGAAAAAAATTTCATCAAATGACTATTTCATTCTATTAAAAATGTCATTTGAATTAAATTTATCAAATGGAAAAGATGCTGTTGCTTTAAGCGACAACATAAAATTATCCATTGCTGCTCTTGTTTTTTCTGATGTTTTACCAGAACAAAATAAGGATGCTACTTACCCCCTTTTCAATCCAAAGACAAATTTCAACTTATTTCACTTTAACACAATTGTTCAATACTTGAAAGCTGTGAAAATCAATAACGAGTCTGCATTTGCCCCATTTGAAATTAAGAATGAGTTTGAAAAAGCTGATGATTCAGATATTTCTCAAATAATCTCATTTGCTGATAACTATAAGAAATTGATCAAATCACCAAACACATGGTTTACTGCATTCTCAAAATTATTCAAAGTTAATAAGGCCGTTAATTTTGCCTTGGGAAATACCAAGCAAGAAAGACCAAAATTAGAGAACACCAATCAAGTTAAAATCTTGCCAAATCATGAAATTATCAAGCCAGAAGGGAAGATTGTTCCAAAGGATGGTGAAAGAAACATTTTAATTACATCCGCTTTACCTTATGTTAATAATGTTCCACATTTAGGTAACATTGTTGGTTCAGTTTTATCAGCTGATATTTATGCTCGTTTCTGTAAGAATAGAAATTATAATACATTGTTCATTTGTGGTACTGATGAATATGGTACAGCAACAGAAACAAAGGCCCTTGAAGAAGGTGTTACCCCAAGAGAACTTTGTACTAAATATCATAAGATTCATAAGGATGTTTATGATTGGTTCCAAATTGGTTTTGATCACTTTGGTAGAACAACAACTGAAAAGCAAACTGAAATTGCACAAGGTATCTTCACTAAATTATATGAAAATGGTTTCCTTGAACAACAAACAATGAGACAATTATACTGTCCTGAACATAATGGTTATCTTGCTGATAGATATGTTGAAGGTGAATGTCCAAAATGTCATTATGAAGATGCAAGAGGTGACCAATGTGATAAATGTGGTTCCCTTTTGGATTCATTTGAATTGATTAACCCAAGATGTAAGTTAGATAATGCAACCCCAATTCCAAAGAATTCTGAACATATTTTCTTATCATTAGATAAATTACAACCAGAATTACAAGAATGGGTTGAAAAGCAATCAGTTGAAGGTTACTGGACAAAGAATGCTAGAACTATTACAAATTCATGGTTAAAGGAAGGTTTAAGACCAAGATGTATTACTAGAGATTTAGTTTGGGGTACCCCAGTCCCATTAGAAGGATTTAGTGATAAAGTCCTTTACGTTTGGTTCGATGCAACCATTGGTTATATTTCTATTACTGCTACTTATTCTGATGATTGGAAAAAATGGTGGAAATCAGCTGAGGATGATGTTCAACTATACCAATTCATGGGTAAGGATAATGTCCCATTCCATACAGTTGTTTTCCCAGCATCAGAAATTGGTACAAAGGAGCCATGGACTAGGTTACATCATGTTTCAGCCACTGAATACCTTCAATATGAAGGTGGAAAATTCTCCAAATCTAGAGGTGTTGGTGTGTTTGGTAACAATGCTAAGGAAACTGGTGTTTCAGCATCCGTTTGGAGATATTATTTGGCATCAGTTAGACCTGAAAACCAAGATTCACAATTCTCGTGGACTGAATTTGTCACTAAGAATAACAGTGAATTGTTGGCTAACTTGGGTAACTTTGTTAATCGTATTGTCAAATATGTCAATGCTAAGTATAATGGGGTTGTTCCAGCTTTTAAAGTTGAAAATTGTCCAAATTGGGTTAATGGTGCCCATGGTGATTTTGAAACTTTGTTAAAGACATACTTAGAGGATATGGAATCAACGCATTTACGTAAGGGTCTAGAAACTGCCATGCTTTTGTCATCAAGAGGTAATCAATTCCTTCAAGATAACAAATTAGACAACTCACTTTATGAAAATGAACCAGATAGAGCAGATGCCGTTGTTGGTTTGGGTCTTAACATTGTCTATTTATTATCTTCAATTATTGGCCCTTACATGCCAGAGGTTCAATCCGATATCAACAAGATTTTGAATGCACCATCATTGCGTATTCCAGACACCGTTGAACAGTGGATCCAAGGGGGACACTGTATTGGCCAAGCCAAATACCTCTTTTCCAGAATTGATGAAAAGTCCATTGAAGAATGGAGAGCCAAATATGGTGGACAACAAAAGAAGTGAAATTTAAATTTATAGTTGTTTTATCATGAGCCAAAAATACTCGACGTTGAATAAAAAGAAAAATTGATCTTTTTTTTCTTATTGAAATTAAATAGATAGATAATGGCCTCTGTATACGCAAAACGTGCCATTCCAATTGCAACCCTCTTAGTTATTGCCACCTCTTCTTATTTACTTGGTGTGCTTTTTTCTAATTGGCCGTACGACTACCATATTCTTTGGTCCACTAGTGCCACTGAAGCTGAAATCCAATCTACTATCAGTCACTACGTTAAGTGGCTTGAAGCCCCAAAATTCATTCCTTACACAATGTACGGTGTCCTTTTTCTTGGTTTACTTAGTTGTGTTGTCAAATGTGCCCAACCAAGTGCTGATGTTGAATACGTCGAATATGGGACTTTAGCTGCATATGGGTTATCAGCTTGTATCTATATTTCTAATGTGAGATTCGGGGTTTTATCTGCTCAAGCTGGTGAATGGGGTGATTATGATGCTAAGACTTCAATGTCTGTTATTGCTGCTAGTGAAACTATGATTGTGTTCTTCCTCTTGGGGATTGTCTTAATCCAATGTAGTATTTTCTACGCTAAGTACGAAGATGATAGAATTAAACAAGAGTTCTTGATGAATGAATTGAGAGAAAAATTAGCAAAGGCTGACAAGGCAGAATAAGTCAATTGGCTCTCTTAAGAGATTTTCACATTTTACTTGATTTTACAATAGTTTATATATACTTTGTTTCCCGTTAAAAATTGATTTTTTAGCAGACATAATTTAACACGAACACTAGATTGATAGATGAGTATTATTTCACAAACATTCTTATCTTTATCCATTAATACCTTTACAATTTTGTCAAGATATCAAATATTGGAAAATTCTTCAAATACGTTTATTGAAAAAGGGAATGTGATCTAACAAACAAATGTAAATTGGTCATACTGTTTATTCTGCTATTTCCCTTATATAAAACCATACATTTCACATAATTTGAATCGGAGTTGACAAATTGCTAAGCATTTTAGTCTCACTTTTTTAAAGTTTTTCAATACACCTATTTCATCAACAACAAGAAAATGGCAACACCTCAAAAACAGCCGCCAGTGGACATTTCTCGTCTGGTGTTGGAGTACCTTTCAAAAAAGGGGTTTGTTCAGACAGAGGCGATGCTTCGTCTGGAACAATCGAAGATCCTAGGGCCAAAAACACAAGTTTTAACTCCATCAAATTCGAACTTCAATAAACCATCTGATGGATCTGATGGGTCGCCGATGTATTCAAGGGCTTACACAATGTTACATTCCTGGATGGAAAACTCATTGGAAATGTACAAATATGAACTAGAGAAATTCATGTACCCAATATTTATCCATTCTTATTTAACATTAGTTAAAAAGGATGATATAAATGATGCAAGGACATTTTTCGATAAATTTAAACATGATCATACTATTTCCCATTCTGATGAATTAAAATCATTAGCTTCTATTACAAATTTAGACTCATTAGAGAATAATAAAATTGCAAAATTATTTTTGAATAATAAATATAAGATAAATGTTTCACAAACAGCATTAAATTTAATTTTGGGGTTCCTGAATGAAAATCAAGGGATTGGTGGGTCTATACTTGTTAGGATTCTCAATGATCATTTAGAAATTACAACACAGTTGGAAGTGACAACAAAGGAAACTGATGATCAACAACCATTGGAAAATATTGAAGGTATCCCCCAAATTTATGAATTAATTAACACGGGAACTGAAGATGATGATGAAGAAAAGATGACAGCATCTGATTTTAAAATTAAAAATGAAACTCCTTTAAAATTAGGTAAAATGCAAGATGATCCTGAATTTACAAAGGAATTAGAAGCAGAATTAAAGGCTAAAGATGAAAAATCAAAGGATAAATCAAAGCCTACTTTAATTGAAGAATATGAAAAGAATTTTAAAGTTGATCCAAATGATGAAAATAACCCAACTAGGGAGTCATTACCATTACCGCCAAGATCAGCATTGGATATTAAAAGGGCAATTTTAGAAATTCATGATTCTAGATCAAAGATTAATATAAACCCATCACAAGCCGCTTTGCCATCATTTTGTATGTACACATTTCATAATACAAATAATGATTTAACAACATTGGAATTTAATGATGATTCAACAGTTGTTGCAGGTGGGTTCCAAGATTCATTTATTAAATTATGGTCAATTGATGGATCACCATTAAAATCAGTTTTAAAGAATGATCCATTAAATGACGAAAATCAAGATGGTTTACCATTGAATAATACAAGGAGATTAATTGGTCATAGTGGACCAGTTTATGGGTTATCATTTTCACCTGATAATCATTATCTTTTATCATCCTCTGAAGATTCAACTGTTAGATTATGGTCAATGGATACATACACTGGATTAGTTTCATATAGGGGACATAATTCACCTGTTTGGGATGTTGAATTTTCTCCATTGGGACATTACTTTTTAACAGGATCTCATGATCAAACAGCAAGGTTATGGTCATGTGATCATATTTACCCATTAAGAATATTTGCTGGTCACTTAAATGATGTTGATGTTGTTAAATTTCATCCAAATTCAACTTATGTTTTTACAGGTTCAAGTGACAAAACTATTAGGATGTGGGATATAAATAAGGGTGAATCTGTTAGATTATTTATGGGGCATTCAACTGGGATTTCAAGTATGGCATGTTCACCTGATGGTAGATGGCTTGCAAGTGGTGGAGAAGATGGATTAATTAATATTTGGGATATTGGTTCAGGTAGGAGGTTAAAGTCAATGAGAGGGCATGGTAGATCAACAATTTATGATTTGGATTGGTCAAGAGATGGGAATGTTTTAGTCTCTGGTGGTGAAGATAATTCTGTTAGAGTTTGGGATGTTAAAAAGGGTACAAGTGATGCAAGTGCAGATTCACAACCTGAGAGATTTGGAGGTAATAATCAAGATGATTTATCAACATCAACATCAACAAATGGTGGAGGTGTTAGTAATGGTAATGTTAATAAAAATTCTAATGTACATGGAACACCTGATCATTTAGCAGTTTATTTTACAAAGAGGACTCCTGTTTTTAAAGTTCATTTTACAAGAAGGAATTTATGTTTAGTAGGTGGTGTATTTAGGGAATTATAAAACTGATGAATTAACAACGGGTTTTGCTGGATCCCATGGTCCTTGTAATTCATCTTTATATTTTTGTAATTTTAAAAAGTATAATGGTCCACCAATTGATATTAATAAATGACATGTTGACCAAAGTAAAACCCAATTTAAACCAAAAATTAAATATATTAGGTATCCAACAATTAAAATCATTGAAAATAATTGAAATAAATGAAAATTGTTAAAATTACATTGTCTTGTAAAATTATTAAATTTTGGAAATAACCCTGAAATTTGAATTGAAAATAGGATAAAACAAAAAGCTGAAAGATTAGAATCTAATCTTGAAGCTAATACAATTGCATTAGACAATGAAATATTTTGACTTAAATTTGATTGATTTTCATGTTTTATTGTAAAATCAATTTTAAAATCATTGAATAAAACATTGAGTAGACAAAGCCAAGTTGAAAGTGCCCAAATTGAATCAGATGATGTTGAATTTGTCAATGATTTTAAAACTGGGGATAATGTTAATAAATAAAATAAGATTAACAATGAAGATTTAAATGTCTTCCATGGGGTTGGTGGGTCAATTACAGTAAGTTTCAACCTTGTTGATGATTCATCTGGTATTATCCCATTGTATAATTGAGTTAATTCTTTATTCTGGAGGTCTATTAGTTCCCTGTTCTGTTTGATCTTGAGGGTAACAGAATAAATTATGAAACCAATTATTGTTAAAACAGAAGATATCAAAGTGGGTCCAATTGGGTTCCATTTTAGACGATATGTTCCATAAAATACAATAATGACAGCCATTATATTTGAGATGTGGAGTGAAATAAGAGAAAAATCGAAGATCAATTTACTCAAAGAATATTTAACAACAGTTGTGTTCCTTTTCAACTGCACTAAAAAGTGACGATGTGTGTAATTATCTGGGTAGGGCTGTTTGTACCAAAGAAGTTTCTTCCATGACATTTTATAGAGCCCAAATAGAAAGATTTGTTGATTTTAGTATAAAGAGATAGAATTTGACACTTTTCTGTTTGTATTTATTCATTGGGAAATGTCAGAAATTGATGATTTGGATGCATTGGAAAGCGGATCTTTTGAAATGGAGGGGACAGAAAGTTCAAGGGTTTCTTTTCGGTCCCAGCCGTCTTTGTTAGAAGATTCTGTAGCAACTGTGTGGACTCCTAGGGTAATTACTGGCTATGGGCCCAATTTCAAAGATGCCAAAGGCCCAAATGTACGTATTGAAGGGCTTAAAAGAGCCCAATTGGAATTACTCGTTGCTGTAGCATCTGGTGCAAATGATGATCGAATCAAGGAAAGTCTCCAGGGGATCAGGAAACAAATGGAATTTCCAGATCAGGAAGTGAATAATCCGAAATAAGTTACAACCTCACCACCACTTTCTTTTATTAATAATACAATAAAAAAATGACATCTCCATTGGCACTTTCCGCTTGGACTCAATTGCAATCACTTTATGACACTAAGGGTAAGACCTTTAGTGCTAGAGAAGCTTTTAAACAAGACAATTCCCGTTTTGATAACCTCTCCCATACTTTTACTAATTACGATGGTAGTGAAATCCTTTTTGATTTCTCTAAGAACTTAGTTGATAGTGACATCATGTCTTCCTTGATCCAATTGGCAAAGGAAGCTAATGTTGAACAATTGAGAGACGCCATGTTCAAAGGTGAACATATCAATACTACTGAAGATAGGGCTGTTTATCACGTTGCTTTGAGAAACAGAGCACAAAAGCCAATGTATGTTGATGGTACCAATGTCGCTCCAGAGGTTGATGCTGTTTTACAACATATGAAGGAATTTTCAGATTCTGTTAGATCTGGTGAATGGAAGGGTTACACTGGAAAGGCCATCCAAACCATTGTTAACATTGGGATTGGTGGTTCTGATTTAGGTCCAGTTATGGTTACTGAGGCATTGAAGCCTTATGCCCATGAATCAATTAAAGCCCATTTTGTTTCAAATGTTGATGGTACTCATATTGCAGAAACTTTGAAATTATGTGACCCTGAAACTACATTGTTCCTTATTGCTTCTAAGACATTCACAACTGCAGAAACTTGTGCCAATGCAAACACTGCAAAGAATTGGTTCCTTGAACATGCTAATGACAAATCTGCAATTGCTAAGCATTTTGTTGCACTTTCAACAAATGCTACAGAAGTTGCTAAATTTGGTATTGACACAAAGAACATGTTTGGTTTTGAAAGTTGGGTTGGTGGTAGATATTCTGTTTGGTCAGCAATTGGTTTATCTGTTGCCATTTACATTGGTTTTGAGAATTTTGATGCCTTTTTAAAAGGTGCAGAAGCAGTTGATAATCATTTTGTTTCAACTCCAATTGAACAAAATATTCCTTTTATTGGTGGGTTATTAACTATTTGGTATAATAATTTCCATAAGGCACAAACAAAATTAGTTGCTCCATTTGATCAATACATGCACAGATTCCCTGCATATTTACAACAATTATCAATGGAATCAAATGGTAAATCTGTTACCAAAGATTCTCATTTTGTTTCATATGAAACAGGTGTTGTTCTTTTTGGTGAACCAACAACTAATGCCCAACATTCATTTTTCCAATTAGTTCATCAAGGTTCAAAACTTATCCCAGCAGATTTTATCCTAGCAGCTCAATCCCATAACCCAATTGAAAACAACAAACATCAAAGAATGTTAGCTTCTAATTTCTTTGCTCAAGCAGAATCTTTATTACAAGGTAAGTCTGAAGAACAAGTTAAGGCTGAAGGTACAGATTCAAAATTAGTTCCACATAAGGAATTTTCAGGTGATAGACCAACAACATCAATTTTAGTTCAAAAGATTACACCAGCAACATTAGGTTCATTAATTGCTTATTATGAACATGTTACATTTGTTGAAGGTGCCATTTGGGGGATTAACTCATTTGATCAATGGGGTGTTGAATTAGGTAAAGTTTTAGCAAAGGTTATTTTAAATGAATTAGAAAAATCTGAATTAGTTGAAACTCATGATTCATCAACCAGGGGGTTAATTAACAAATTTAAACAATGGAGTTAAATTTAATTTGTTTATCTTTATTTTTACTTGATTTTCATAATAATTATTTAAAATGTTTATTATTAGTTTTAGATAAATATTAGTTTTCGTCATATTAATAGTATTTAATTTTTTTTAAAAAAATAGATAAAAAAAGGGGGGGGTTGTGGTAAAATAGAAGCATAATAATTAACCACCATTTCTTTTTAAATTCAAAGAATCCCTCTTACGCATTAAAGTAGTTTTTATATCATTTGATTCAGATGAATAAGCTAATAATGGATTTGGGATATTTCCTAATGGAGAAGGGAATGATTGTTCATAAGGTGAATATAAAGAGGGTGATTTTGAATTAAAATAATCTTTTTGTAATAATGGAGGTGGTACTTGGGTTTGTTGAATTGAAGATGGTTGTTGTAATTGATTAAGAGAATGTTTCCTTTTTATATTAAAATCTAATGTTGGTAAAGGTGGTGGTGGAATAAGAGAAGATGAAGAATTAGAATTAGAATTATATCCAAAAGATTGAGGTGGTGGGATCATTGATGAATTAAATGTAAGTGGAGGAGTTTGTAATTGACTTGAAGGTAAAAATTGGGGTATGTTAACCATATCAACATTTGATTCCATTGAAATCATTGAATTTGTCCTATAACAATGTTGTGCCTTTAATGGGATTGAATGAGTTTCTAAATCATTTTGAATTAACTTTAGTAATCTGATCCTAATTAAAGTTAAAACTTGAGAAGTTGAATTTAATAATTCTTCGTTAACATTTGGTCGTAAGTCGATTGGGCCATCATATTGGGTAAGGAAAGATTTTGAAATCTTTGATAAAATCCCACTTGGTGGGAAATTATGATCAAATGGGGTTATATTCGGTTGATTTATATAACAATTATAGTGCTCTAAAAGGGATTGATCGAAATTGGGATTGAATTGGTAATTGGCAAGATTTGGAGCCGGAATTCCCTCTGAGTAAACGGAAGAATCCAAGGAAGCGGTGGAATTCTGTCTTTGAAGGTAGTTGGGGTTGTTCGTATTGTAGATCGTGTGCACAGAGAACTGTGAATCTGCTCGTGATCTCGTCATTATTGGAAGAGGTAAAACGTAATGCGAGTTTTGTTGATAAAATGTGACGTGGGAAACATTTTTGATTATGGACGAGAGTGAATTTGAAAAATAAAATAGGGGAAACAGCACCAAATTGGAATTCTAATTTGGTGGGAGGTATAAGGAGGGTATTCCGGTAGTTTAGGTTCAATTTTGGGGTTGATTTCGTTGAAATTGGGTGAAGTAGATGGTCAATGGAGCTATTGAAACTTACTCAATTTCCCACTAGGGTAAACAACACTCGTTAAGACGATTCCCCATTAGTACAAAGTTCATTTAGTGGGTTGTTGGTGTTGAAATAGGCTCTTTGAATAGGATGTTTTTCCCCAGCGCGGGATTTGTAATTTTTTTTTTTCATTTGTTGATATTTTTTTGCCTTTTCATTCATATTCACACTTTTCTCTTTATTGATTTCGTTTGAGCGCAATGCAAGTGAGTCCAAAAACAATCGAATTGACCACTCCATTGGTGGGGAGACAACAGACCATTGAAGTTGCTGTGAAGAATGAGTCCAGCACCTCTCATTTGGCATTCAAAGTGAAGACAACTGCACCAAAGTTATACTGCGTGAGACCAAATTGTGGGTCCATAGCACCAGGATCGAGCACCAGTGTGGCCATCACTTTCCAAGGAGGAGACTCTGAGCCAATTGTGGGGGCCAAATGTAAGGATAAGTTCCTTTTCGTAGGGATTGAAACTGATTCAGAATTGGATAACAAACAAGTTGCCAACCAATGGGCAGAATTAGAGTCAAATTCAACCCCACAACAGGCCAAGGTGCGTGTTGCTTACAGAGTTGTTGAAGAAATGAGCGCCATTGCAGAGGACGTTGAACCAGCTCCCCAAGTTATTACATCACCAACCAAAGAGACAAAACCAACATCTTCATCTTCTATCAAAAATGATGAAAAGACATTGGATCAAAATAAGGTTGTTACAAAGGAATCAAACTTTAACTTGTTGATCATCATTGCCATCCTCGTTGCACTCTTTGCAGCGTGGAGAACCCTTTAAGTTGATCCAGTGGTTTGCCCAATTTGCTTTGATCCACCTGTTAATCCAGTAGGTGTCCAATGTGGACACATCCTCTGTTCAAAATGTCTTTTCAAATCAATTGCCGCAAAACCTACAACAACTTCTAAAAGAGTAGAATGCCCCGTATGCCGTTCAAGTTCCCCCTCAACAACTTGGTTGAAATTAAGGAGGATACCATCATAATCGTCTGTCTAGTTTAATTATATATATTTTTTTTCTATACCTTTTTGTTCTTTCTAAGATCAAATTAAAAAAAAAAAAAAAAAGAAACCTTTACCAAATGAACGTCAACATTAACTGGGATTGTGTCGTTGTTGTTTCTAATGAAATAAAACCTTCAACTCTTGCTAGATTAGATCAATTAGATTCAAATTCAATTCATTTATTCACTCAAGATTTTTCCATAAATGATGACTCAACATTCATTGAAAATCATCAAAATATTCAAATTCATAATGAAAAATTCATTCCTGATGTATTAGTCACTCTTAATAATGGGAAATTTATTGATTCCTTATTTGTTTTCAGTGATGATGATGCTTTTAAATTAGAAATTAATCAATTTTGTTTGAATCATAGGATACCTTTAAATGTTCATAACACACCAAATTTAAGTACATTTACTGTCCCTGCATCTTATACAAATGGTCCATTACACGTTTCTATTTCAACTTCACTTAAAGGTTGTAAAATGGCATCAAGAATTAAACGTGAAATTATTAAATCTCTTCCACCTAATATTGATGAAATTATTATGAATGTAAGTGAATTAAGATCAACATTAAAGAAAAATGGGAATTCAAAAGATCAATTAAAATGGCTTGCACAAATTATTGATTATTACCCACTTTCAAAATTAAATAATTTATCAATTGATGACCTTTCAAATACATTAAATTTAACTGGTTCATTAAAAGAAAATGTACCACTTGATTTAATTAAAAAAGGTTCAATTTCACTAATTGGTTCAGGTCCAGGTTCTTTATCAAATTTAACTTTAGGTGCAATAAATTCAATTTATGAAGCTGATTTAGTATTAGCTGATAAATTAGTTCCACAAGAGATACTTAATTTAATTCCACAATCAACTCAAGTTTTTATTGCAAGGAAATTCCCTGGTAATGCAGATTTAGCACAACAAGAATTATTAGATCTTGGTCTTAAAGCTTTAAAAGAAGGGAAAAATGTTGTTAGATTAAAACAAGGTGATCCATATATATTTGGTAGAGGTGGTGAAGAATGGATTTGGTTTAATAATCATGGATTTAAAGTTAATGTACTTTCAGGTTTAACTTCACCATTTGTTGCATGTGCTAGAGCAAATGTACCAACAACTCATAGAGGTGTTGCAGATCAAGTTTTAATTTGTACTGGTGTTGGTAAAGCAGGTACAATACCTGATAATTTACCATCATTTGAACCAAAGAGGACAACTATTTTTTTAATGTCAATAAAGAGGATTGTTGATATTTTAGATGTTTTAAAATCAAAAGGTTGGCCTGGTGAATTACCTGTTTCAATTGTTGAAAGGGCAAGTTGTGGTGATGAAAGAGTTATTAGGACAACTTTTGATTCATTAATTGATGTTTGTAATCAAATTGAATCAAGACCTCCTGGGTTGATAATTATGGGTTGGGCTTGTAATGTATATGGTTCTCTTGCTAAAAATCAGAAGTTTTCAGTTATTGAATCAGGTTCCTCAGATGATACAGATTTAGAAAAGATCATTGGGTATTTAAAAAAGGAATGAATTTCATGAGCTGAATAAATATAAAAATAAAATTTTTTTTTTATATTATATTTACTATCCATATAACTCTTTTATAACATACGATTTAATAAAAAATGAAAAGAAAGTTAGGTTTAGGGAAATCTTCACAGGCTAAAAAGCAAAAAGAGGGAAATCCAGAAGAACAGGTTTTAACTGTTGAACTTAAATCTTCAAAAGAGGGAGAAATGGGTGAATTAGAAGGCCTTTGGGAAACTTGGATTGATGGAGATCAAGATAATGAATTAGTACTAAATGGGATCATTAATGAATGTGATAGATTAGAAAGAAATTCTAAAGATTTAAATGATGAATTTACATCTATTTATGCAATGGCTTTAAGTGAAATGGCAAAATTTCAAAGTGATGATGTTGATGGTTGGATTGAATTTTCATGGGATAAAATAAAAGATGTTAAATCTGATATTGGAAATTTTGCAAGATGTGTTATTGGTCTTAATGAAATTGGTGTTGTTGTTGGTCAATTAGATTTAGATTCTTCTGAATGTAAATATGATATAATGGAATTATTCAATGGTGTTGTTAAAAACTGGCAAAAATCAAAATCTAATGTTGATTTATTACAAAATAAATGGGTTATTTCAATATTAGATATTTTTGATGATTTATTAGATGTAATTGATAAATTTGGTCAACAAAAATCTGAAGTTGTTGATTCTGATGATGAAGATGCAATTGAAGTTTTAGATGATCATTTAGATGATATTGAATTAAAGGATACACATCCTTTATTTAAAATTCAAGAAACTGATAAATTTAATACATTTTGGAGAGAGTCAATGCTTGAAATTAAGGATGAAATTAAAGATATTGAATTAAAGAGACCAATTTTTAAAAAACTTGGACAATCTTATTTAATGGAAGCAGAACATCCAATATTTATATTTACATCATTAACATATGAAAAAGATTTAATGTCTAAAGAGGAAAAAGTTCAAGCAAAGGAAGCTCAAAAGGATTCAAAAAAATTAGTTTCTAAAGCTTTAGATTTATTAAAGGAAACTTGGGATGAAGAAGACCCACAATCATGGGTTGATATTGCTGAAGCTGAGATTACTATGGGGAATTTATTTGATGTTGATTCAAATGATCAAGAACAATGGTATGAAAAAGCTGAAAAGAAATTAAAAATGGCTAATAATTCAACTCATGGTAAATACCAACAAATCTTAGATAGTTTAAAGAAGAGTGATGAACAAGAAGAAAAATAAAGTGTAAACTTTTCATATATAAATTATATAAAGAACAGAATAATAAAGAAATACTAAGGTAAGAAAAAAAAAACAATGAAACAAAAAGAAACAAAACATAAACGTATGAAGTATATAACGATTGAATAGTGAAAAAGATGATTATAATTGAAAACATTGTGAATTTAATGGAAACGGGAGGGAGGGGAGGAGAGGAGAGGGGGGGAATGACTTAAGTGAAAAATAATTTTAATAATTGTTACATCAATCATCAATATGACCTTCAAGTTTTGATGATTGAATTGAAAATAATAATGATTCATTTGAGTCATCATTTTTTATTTCAATTTTTGGTGGTATTGATAGCGGTTCTTGAGATTGTAAATCATTTGAATTAATTGAACTAATACTTTGTTCTCTATATGCTTGAGGAACCGTTAAAGGTTTTGGAGTTTCAATTACATGAGATGTATTATTCATTTGAGAAAGTGATTTTGAATGTTGTCTTGAACCAGTTGTTGGAGTTATTGGTAATTTTGAGGTAATTGCCTGTTCTTGTACTTTTGCTAAAATTTTATAACTATAAGTTATGCAAAATTCCAATACTAAACCACTTATAGCATATTCATCAGGGCTTAATTCATGATCAGGGTGAAATATAATACTTGGTTGAAAAATATATGATAAATTTTTAGCTGACATTCTATTTATTTTTGAATTTAAATGGAATAATGCCAATAAATCTAATATGTAAAATAAAGTCCTCCTTTGAATTGGAGTTATTTGATCGAATAATTTAGCATAACAATCTAATAATGACCTCCTTTCATTTAAAATTAATTTCTTTTCCTCCTTTGATAATTGCCTTGGTTGAAATTTATCATTTTGTTCAATTGAAGCAGCCATCTTTTGTTCCTTTTCTTTTAAATAAGATACCAAATGGGGCCTTTCCATTAAAGCTTCCCTAAATTGGTAATATAAATCAAGTGGGACAAGAGGTTCAGGTAAAGCAGTTAAATATCTTCTTAATAAACTTGCGGCATCATGAACAGTAAAAACAGACCAATCAATATTAGCACCATAATCAGGTGGGGTTGAAAACTGATCTTGAAGTGATTTTAATCTCTTTGAAGAACCACCAACTCTGAATATCCCCTCAGTTTCCAAAGCCTTCTTCTTTAAATGGGAACCACAAGAAACAATGACTAATGGTATATTCCCATATATTAAAGGTTGTGCACTTTCATCAGTTGAAATTAATACAGACCCATGTGCCAACTGTGTTGATAATGTAATATCAGAACCGAATATTGCTGATGGTTTTGTAATATTTGATGACTGGGAGAGGGTTTTTTGACCTAGGGTTGGTTTTAAATTGGTTGAAAAGACGTTTTGTTCTTCCAAGTCCAATTTAGAAGGGTCCCTCTCACGTTTGAATGGCCTCAACCATCTTGAGGGGGACATTGGGGATGACATTTTGAAAAAATTAGTATTATTGAAGAAAGGAAAGTTAAAGCCATAAAATCAACAACATTCTCTAATAACAAACTCTTCTTCCCCCCATTTAAGTGAAAGATGTCCTTCAAAGGTTTCCAAAAGGCGATTGTGCGGGCCCCGCAGAACTTCCGTCAGAAATTAAATATGGGGACAACAACGCAGGACGCAGTGTACATTGACGCCGAGAGGCGTTTCCAGGAATTGGAAGAGGAAACAAAGAGATTAGCAGATGTGTCAAAGAGTTACCACAAGGCTGTTAATGAGATGCTCGACCATCAAGTTGGGTTTTCAAAGGCCATTGAAGAGATTTACAAGCCCATTTCTGGGAGAATGTCAGACCCAAATTCTGCTATCCCGGAGGGTAACCCTGAAGGTATTGAGGCTTGTGAACAATTCCGTGATGTCCTTAATGATTTAAAGGATACTTTAAAGCCAGATTTAGAATTAATCCAATCAAGAATCATTGACCCTGCTAATCAACTATTAGAAATTATTAAATCAATTCGTAAAATGGCTACAAAGAGGAACCATAAACAATTAGATTTGGATAGGCATCAAAATTCCCTGTCAAAAATTCAAAATAAATCAAATAGGAGTGCCAAAGATGAAGAAAGGGTTTACAAATATGAAAATGATGTTGCTATTGCACAACAAGAATTTGATTATTATAATGAAATGATGAAACAGGAATTACCAATTCTTTTCCAATTAGAAGGTCAATTCATTAAACCACTTTTTGTTTCATTGTATTACATGCAATTGAATGTCTTTTATACTTTAGCTTCACGTATGGAAGAAATGAAAATTCCATATTTTGATTTATCCCAAGATATTATTGAAGCTTATAATATAAAGAGAGGGGATGTTGAGGAACGTACTGAGTCAATTGGTATTACCAATTTTAAAATGGGTCATGCTAAAAACAAATTAGAATTAACAAGGAGACGTTTTGAATTACAACAAGAAGCACAAGCTGCAAATGGTGTTGGTGCTGGTGGTGCTCCAGGTACTGCTTCAACTTTTGGTACTGCAAGTACTGTTGGTTCTTATGGAGCTCCTCAATCAACTGTTCCTACAACTGCACAAACTTATGGTTCTGCACCTGCTTATGGTCAACCTCCTGCTGCTGGTGGTTATGGTCAAGCTCCTAATGCATACGGTCAAGAAAAGACTGGTTATGGTCAAGCTCCTAATGCATACGGTCAAGAAAAGACTGGTTATGGTCAAGCTCCTCCTAATGCATATGGTCAAGAAAAGGCTAATTATGGTTATGGATCACCTGTTTCTGCTGCTGCTACTGCTGCATCTTTTGCTAGTAATTCACCAACTGGTGCAGCACCACCAGCTTATGGTTCACCTGTATATGGTGCACCTGCTGCTGCTGCAGGATCCCCACTTTCACCTGTTTCACCAACACCTGCATTTGCAGCTCCAGCTCCAGTTCCAGCTGGTGAAACATGTACTGCATTATATGATTATGCAGCCCAAACTGCAGGTGATTTATCATTTAGGGCAGGTGATGTTATTACAATTGTTCAAAGGACAAATGACCAAAATGGTTGGTGGACAGGGTCTGTTAACGGAGTTCAAGGTGTCTTCCCAGGAAATTATGTCCAATTAAACTAGGTACTTACTTTTATTTGATTTTATATCCACTTAATTAAGATTTCTTTTAAAATGTACAAATGGTTATGACCGAAAAGCTCCTTATAATCAACAAAGATCATTCGCAATCCGGAGATACGCACTCATAAATCGATCTAACCTATAACACAACCTCCTTGAAAAGGAGACTAATCCCATCAAATTGGATCATTGAGGTTAGATCCAATGACGAGAAAAAGGTCAAGGTTAGAAAAGAACAAGTTGTTATTGGAATAGTTGAATATGAAAAGTAAAAAAAAAATTTTTTCCAATGGTATTACAAATTATTATTAGATGAGGGTTAAATAAAGTTTAAAATAGGGGGTTATAAAGTGTTAGTACTTTTATTAATTCAACGGAGCATTTGAATTATAATTTTATTATTTGTAAAATTATATGTTTAATAAGTGGTGCGACAAGGTTACAGTTGTGACAATCTTAAAATATCAATATTTATACCAATTAAAAACATATAGAGGTATGAGTTAGATCATTGTAATGAGAGGAAAATCTTTAATAATTTGGTATTATTCATATTGGTAATATTGTAATTTATTAACTTTTAAACATTTTCAGTCTTTTCAAATCCAAGTTTTTCAATGGTTGAAAATGAAATAAATTTTTGATACTTTTTAAAATATGTTGTTATTAGATTCATTTGAAAGCCATAACTTTAAGAAATTCAATGGTGTAAATTTTAACTGTTAGTTTTCAATATTTTAGTTTCCATATATTTTTTTTTAATATTCAACACGTGGGTAAGATCAGATATTTTTTCCTAATTGTTAAATTGATTTGATTGATTCTTCTTGGCATTTTTTGTTCTAAGACTTAAACAATGGTTAAGAAGGGTGAATTTCCAGCAAGACCTCCAACATTAGCAGAAGCAATGGAAGATGCGAAGGTATTTGATAATAGCAAAGATGAAGTTGCTGCTGTCCCAAAGAAGGAAATCAAAAGACCAACAGTTAAGCAAATTGATGCCCATTTGAATGAACCATTACCAGCAGATGCACCACCTATAATTGACTCTAATTGGGTTACACCTGATAAATCAGAAGCAGTAATTAATTTACAAATGGATTATATCTTACAAAGGAAATCATTATTAATTAGATCAATTTTAGGATCAAGATTTTTTTCATCATTAGTTATTGGTATTTTAGCAATGGTTACATATAAAAGATTGAATGGTTATATTTCTGATTATTTATTAAGAGATGGTTATATTTCAGCAATTTTTGAATTATTTAAAAATTCATATTTTGTTGATGATTTAGTTAATGTTTCATTTACATTTATCTTTATTTTTGCTGCTTGTTTTATTTTTGTTAAATATCAAACTGCTTGGTTTCAAACTGAAAGTGAAGAAGTTGTTGATAAAATGGAAGATTATTTTAATGGTGATTTAAAAAAATATAGCACAATTAAGAATTTTCAAAAACCAAAAAAGGATGAAAAGGAATTAATTAATTTTTTTAAAACTAATTCAGTTGTTATTGATTATAGGAATGCACCAATTGCATTTTTAATTACCAAACCAATTAAAGATGAAGAAAATTCATTTGAAATTACAAGTTATGGTATTAGAAGAGTTTATGTTAAAGCTGAAATGTTTAGGGATTTATTAGGTTTAACATTGAAAAAATTTGTTGATAGTAAAAAAGATTTTAAAGTTATGATTAAAATTTACAGTTTTGAAACATTAGATGTTAAATTATTAACAAAAGCTGGATTTGTCAAAACGAATAGTGAAAAATTCAGTTTTATATTATCAAATTTTTTAAATATGACATATGATACATATGAATTTGAATTGAATTCAGTTGAATTTTAAATAATGAATATATATATATATAGATAATATTATAGATAGAATTAAAGGGATTTATGAAAATAGTTAATTTATTAAAAAAAATTTAAGTTAAAATACATTTTAATAATGAACAGGGTTTTATGTTATACACTAAATTGAAAAAAGTACGGAAATTCCTTAATATAGAACGTTGATAAATGATAAATGTAGTGATTAATATTTTTATTTGACACCTTCCCTACAGAACAGTAAACAATTTGAGCAACTCATCACATTACAGCCGCACTTATATTTTCTCTGTCTTATCGGAGAAAAAAAAAGAGACTGATTAAGCTGTAGGAGAGTTAAAAGTACGAAAGTCCCTGAGGGGTGGATAATTATGGTTCCACGAATGAGAATGGGGAAGGGTTCAAACATTTACCTTTACTTATAAAAAATGCCTTAGTGTATATTTTAATATGTTTAAAATTTGACCCCGTTAAGCCCTCCAACCACACCTATACCGATTTTTGAGCAATGAGATACCAATAACATGTCACTGTCAAAGAGCCACTGTGTTAATCATCCAGTGCAGGCACTTGCAGATATGCAAACCATTTAAAGAACAAAAATTTTCAGCTCTTTGCAGGATGCCAGGGCGGCATTAAAAATGATAAGGTTTCCCAAAACGGGAAGAGGCTTTGGGGCTTTAAGTTTTGAGTTTGTGTTATTTTTACATTTGCAGTTTGGGGCTGGAGCAAGAAAGGCTGGAGCAATCAGTTATTTTAATGTATGTTTGCATGGCTGTTTATCTGATAAAAGCGTACAGCTAGCTTACAGCTCTAGAATTTATTTCTTCAAGTCACTAATACCGCGGAAATTCTCAACAGCGGAAATTCACGTTTTGTAGATTTAAAAAAATCAGAAACTTGCCAGCAAATAGTTGTTTACCATCAGAGCGGCGCAGCGACAACATCCCGTTTAAAGCGAGACTACCGGAACAATATTTGATAGAAATATCCAATTTTTTTGTGTTTGGGATATAATCTTTCCTCATTTGGACCATCGGGACTATTTCGGGGTTATTTTTTTTTTCAATTCTATTATATCCCCAATTGTTTTGTAGGAAACGTCACCAAATGGATGATTCTATAACCCCTCTTCTTTATCAAAATCATTATATTCCGTTATGCCCCATATCAGGAAACCCCATAAAAAGTCAAAAAATGGATGTGCCGATTGTAAGAAACGTAGAGTCAAGGTATGTTCTAAAAATGCACACTGGTTTCAATAAACAGGTTCCTGGATACTAACTTTACTTTTTTAATAGTGTGACGAAACTAGACCAAGTTGTGTAAGATGTTTCAAAAAAGGTATCCCTTGTAATTACATGCAATTATCAACAACAAAATTATCATACCCTGAATACCATTTGAATAATAACTTATCCAATATAAATAGCAATCAAATTGAATCAAATAATAATAAAAATAAAAATACCCAATCCCCTCCATATAAATCTTTACTTCAATCAAAACCAGTTACAAATTATGAACCTCATTTTCAATTTAATCATCATTATAAAAATGATATCCTTGTTGAATATAATAACTTTCAACTACCTCAACAAAATCGTCAAAACCAAATTGGATCATATAATTCAATTTCATCAATTTTACATCTAAATAAAAAACAATTAATTCAAAATCAAGGACAAAATCAACCACTTAATGCATTAAATTTAACAACTTTACCCCCATTGCAAAATAACCAAAAATCAATTTTATCATCATCGCCTAATTCAACAAGATTTTCAAACCGAAAAATATATCAGTTAGGAATAAATCTTTAAGTTCAATGACAAGTAGTAATTCAACAGGAACTTCACCTGATGATTCAATTACATCTTTAGAAGATTCTTCATCTAAATTTTATCCTCAAAAATTTATACCAACTCATGAGGATAGTTTAGCAGTTGCTCAGAATATTCATGAAAGGTATTCAATTGTAAAATGTTCACAAGATTATATTGTTGATAGTAACAACTCTCATATTGATGATTCAAATAAAATTACAAATCCATCTTATTGTTTACCATTTACACAAGAATTTAATAATACAATTAATAAAGTTAAACGAGTTGATTTATTTTCAAAAGTTAATATTGAAAAGGATGTAATTCAACATTCAATTAGATTACCACAACATAATACTATTATTCAAAATAATAATAATAATAATAATAATAATAATAAAAATTTTAAATTAAATAATTATTGTGAACCAATGTTTGAATCAAAATTAATTAATTATTCAGATATTTTATCATTAAATATGGATAATTCAATGAATTCATATGGTTTCATGAATGAAATTTTTATGAAATTGAATTTTTATATTTTGAATAATTTTCCATTTATTTTATCAAATTCTGTTATTTTTCAAAATTTAACATTAAAATGTTTACAATATTATCCATTATATGATTTTTTAAGTCATTCAATAAATGCAATTGCTTTATTATCACTATATCATAAAAATAAAATTAACGGTGAAGATAATTTATTAAATTATAATTCTGATGTTTATTTATCAATGGCAAATTATCATATTTCACGTAGTTTAAAATCATTATCTGTTGAAGTTAAAATGATGGAAACTTCAAGGAGGGCAGTTTGTTTACAATTTTCATCAATTTTACAAACAATTTATTCAGTTTTATCACCAAATCAAAAAATTTCTTCAAGTTCATTTTTAATGAGTTATAAAAATTCAAGTTATATTTACAAAAAATTTATTTCATTTTTAGGGAATTGTAAAGTATTTAAAGATGCAAATAATGCAATGAATTTATTAGATTGTAATTTAAATGAATCATCAATTTATTTCCCTGAATATTTATATTCATTAACAGAAATTGATTATTCAAATAATAATCCATTAAATTTAAATGAAAAAAATTCAATTATATTACAAATTAATTGGTTAAAAAGGTTATTCAAGTTACCAAATACTGAAGTTAATACAGAATTTGTTATAACAATTAAAAGATTATTTGAAAATGTTAATGATGATTTTATTAATTTAATTTCAATTGGTGAACCAAGATCTTTAATTGTTATTGGTTATTCAATTATGTTATTAGCTTCAAAGAATAATAAATTATTTAAAAAATCATTCTTTAATAATGAAATTAATTTCATTTTTGAAAGGTTAGATAAATTAAATGATGGTGAAAATTGGAAAAAATGGCTTAACCCTGTTGTTGAAATGATTAATTCAAATTAAAAAAAAAAAATATAAATACCTAAACTTCCTGCTTACTTACTTACTTACTTGATAGTTACTTTTATCTTTTATTTTTATTGCTTTCCATTTTTTTTATATTTAAAAAATAGTAATTGGTCATGTTTGCTACCGCAAGTTAGATTAAAAAAAATACATAAAAATAGCACTTATGTTTATCAAATGGTACCTTAAATTAGCACTCCCCCTTTAACATTATGTTTCATAGAATCAGTCCACTTAAGAAGTTTCAATATTACTCAACTGTAACCACCACATTAAAACTTGAATATAAAAAAAGTATGTAATAATATAAATGTAATATAATAAATGTAATATAATAAATTATAATATAATAATGTTCTATGTTCTATGAATAAATTATTAAATTACTAAATGAGAAAAAAAAATATTTATAATTTGAATAATACGTCTCCCTTGTTCCTAGAAATTAATGTTTTAAGGTACAATTTTAATTATCATCGTACGATTTGAACAAAAGTATGAGGCGATTTTAATTGCCGTATTCGGAAAAGTTAAATACAAAAATTCCAATCCATTCCCATTATATAGATGAAACAGGCAAGCGTTTTATATATTTTTTAAATTTTTTTTTTCTTTATTGTTATAACTATTTACTAAATTTATTTATTTATAAAACTAATGGTGTCTTATCCTCCCTTGCTTTTTCACCATATTTTTTAATTCTAATAGCTTGAACGGCAATAAATCCACTTGCTTCTTGTGGTTGGAAACCAGTTAATTCATCCATTGATGATTCAGTTGCATCATATAACTTTTCAGTTGATGATGATCTACCAAGGATTGATAATGAACCTTTGTAACATCTTGCTCTAACAACACCATTAACAGTTTTTTGTGATGGATCAATCATTGTTCTAACATATTCACATTCTGGCGTAAAATACATACCATTGTATAATAATTTAGAATAACTTGGTGTAACAAATGTATCCCTAATTGCTCTAACTTCTCTATCTAAAGTTAAACCTTCTAAATCAATATGAGTTGATCTTAATAAAGTGAAACCTGGTGTTTCATAACAACCTCTTGATTTAATACCAATAAATCTATTTTCAACAATATCAATTCTACCAACACCATTTCTTCTTGCAATTGCATTTGCAGTTAAAAATAATTCAACTGGTTCAGTAATAATTTTACCATCATTTAAAATTAATTTTGTTGGGATACCCTTTTGGAATTCAACAGTAAAATCTTCTGGAGTATTTGGAGCATCCATTGGATCAACAGTTAATTTCCACATATCTTTTGGTGGTGTAGTATCAGGGTCTTCTAAAATACCAGCTTCAAAAGAAATATGTGCCATATTTTCGTCAGTTGACCATGGTTTTGCCTTTGTTTGAGTAACAGGGATATTCTTTGATGCAGCATATTCTAATAAATCTTTTCTACCTGCAAATCTATTAAAGAAAACTGGGTCTCTCCATGGTGCAATAACTTCAACATCAGGTTTAAGTGCATAAAATGATAATTCAAATCTAACTTGATCATTACCTTTACCAGTACAACCATGTGAAACAGCAAAACAACCTTCTTGTTCAGCAACATCAATTTGAGCTTTTGAAATAACAGGTCTTGCTAATGAAGTACCTAAAAGGTAAACATTTTCATAAATTGCATTAACTTGAATTGCTGGATAAAGAACTTGTTCAACAAATTCTTTTCTAACATCAACACAAACAAATTTTGTTGCACCAATTGCCATTGCTTTCTTTTCAGCAGCTTCAAAATCTTCTTCTTGACCAATATTTGCCATAAAAGCAACAACTTCATAACCTTCTTCTAATAACCAAGCTAAAATAACTGATGTATCTAAACCACCAGAGTATGCAAGACAAACTTTTCCCTTTGACATTATATATTTATTAAATTTATTCTTAATAAGAATTGGTGAATTAGAAAAAAGAAGGTTATTCATACTTTTCATCCATTTTTATATAGAAGAAAATCAAGTGAGTCATTTGCGGGGCTTCATAACCATTATCTTTCCGCGCTCCTGCCTAATTGGGTAATTTCTAAACCACCAGAAAAATACCAAAGAAAATTTAAAAAAAGTATGAGAAAACTTAGGTGATTTTCCAGGTGGTTTAAAAATTACCTAAATAGGCAATTTGTTTTTCTTTAAATTTTATACATGGCATTACAATTTTTTAAAAGGGTGTCATTTATTTTTAGGTATGAGGGTTTATCATTAACATGTTATTTGTTATAGTACAATTATAATTGATTTTCAAAAAGACTTTTGTCTTTGTTTTTGATTGTTATGGGAATTTTTTCATAATAATTTGTGAATAAGAAGAATATTTTAAAAAACCCCCATTTAAGCCCAATGGAGTAACAAAAAAAATATATAACTTAGTATGTATACTGATGTTACAAGTAATAAATAATAGGTGTTTGAATTAAAGAATAGGAGGGTGTGTTTGAATTTATTTCATTTCATTTCATTTTCTAAAGAGAAGAGGAAAAATAAATAAATCAAAAAAAAAGTGCACGTGATTTGCCGCTAAGGATTTCCAAATTAAGCGGGACATGCCTAAACGGAAATAACCCGCTAAAAAATGATATTTAAACAAGTGTCAATCTTCCAATAGAAAAGGTCATTTTTTTCAATTGATTTATTTCAATTACTTAAAAGAAGAAGAAATATGTCAAACCAAGAGGATATTCAAGCATTTGCAACAAAATATGGTATTAAGAACGTTAATTTAATTAAAACAGGTTCTTATATTAATGGGGAATGGATTAATGAAATTGAAGAAACATTTTCAGTTGAAGACCCAGCAACTGGTGAACATTTATTAAATATTGTTAATACACCAATTGAATTAGTTGAAAAATCAATTATTGAAGCAGAATTAACATTTAAAAAATTTAAAAAGGATTCAACTGGTAGATCAAGGGGTATTATTTTAAGAAGGATGTTTGAATTAATGACTGAAAATTTAGAGGATTTAGCTAAAATTTGTACAATTGAAAATGGTAAATCATTAGCTGATTCAAGGGGTGAAATTAAATATGGTGCATCATTTTTTGAATGGTTTTCAGAAGAAGCACCAAGAATAAATGGTGATAATATTTCATCAATTGATAATTCAAAGAGGATTTTAACATTTAAACAACCAATTGGAGTTGTTGGAATTTTAACACCATATAATTTTCCAACTGCAATGATTACAAGAAAATTAGGTGCAGCATTTGCAGCTGGTTGTACATCAGTTATTAAACCAGCAACTGAAACTCCATTATCTGCATTAGCATTAGCTTATTTAGCTGATTTAGCAGGATTCCCAAAGGGTACAATTTCAATTATGCCAGTTGATCAAAAGAGGACAATTAAAATTGGTACATTATTTTGTGAATCACCATTAATTAAAAAGATTTCATTTACTGGTTCAACAGGTGTTGGTAAACATTTAATGTCACAAAGTGCATCAACATTAAAGAAACTTTCATTTGAATTAGGTGGTAATGCACCATTTATTGTTTTTAATGATGCAGATATTGATAATGCAGTTGAAGGTGCAATTGCATGTAAATTAAGACAATCTGGACAAACATGTGTTTGTGCAAATAGATTATTTATTCAAGAGGGTATATATGAAGAATTTACAAATAAATTTGTTAAAGCAGTTGAAAAATTAAAATTAGGTCATGGATTAAACCCTGATACAACACATGGTCCATTAATTCATGAAAGGGCAGTTTTAAAAGTTTCAAGTCAAATTGATGATGCAATTTCAAAAGGTGCAAAATTATTACATGGTGGTAAAATTAGGAAAGATTTAGGACCATTTTTTCATGATTTAACAATTTTAGGTGATGTTCCAATAACAGCAATTGTTAATAAAGAGGAAACTTTTGGTCCATTAGTACCATTAATTAAATTTAAAACTGAAGAAGAAGTTATTTTAATGGCAAATGATACAGAATATGGTTTAGCAGGTTATTTTTATACAAAGGATTATTCAAAAATTTTTAGAGTTGGTGAAGAATTACATTGTGGTATGGTTGGAGCAAATTGTGGTGGTATAACTGAAGCTGCATTACCATTTGGTGGTGTTGGATGGTCAGGGTTTGGTAGAGAAGGTTCAAAATATGGTATTGATGATTATATTGTAATTAAATCAATTGTTATCGGTGGTGTTTAATAATAATAATAATAATAATAATTTTTAATGTGTATATTGATTGATAAATAAAAAGAAGATATAATTTTTAGTTTTTAGTTTTTAGTTTTGATTTTGTTGTAATTCCTTTAATTTACGTTCAACAGAATTAACTTTATCTTCAGCAGTTTGAATTTTATCAATACGAGTACCAGTTCTAATTGAAGATTGAACTCTTTGAATACCCATTTCATGAATTTTTTCATGCCATTTTCCAATAAGTGTAAAAACTTCATCCCAAGTTCCTTCAATTGTTGTACCAGCAGAATGTAGTGTATATTTCAACCCTGATTGTTGAGTCATTAATTGAATTTGAACAATATAATCTGAAACTGAAGGAGTTGGAGTTCCGATCTTTTTAAAAAAGGGAGGGGTAAATCGTTAGTAAAGTGTTTAATTAAAAAAATTTAGATATCGGTGGACTTACAGGTAATAAGCAAACATCAGCGTAACAGTTTAAATTAACAGTCATTTTTAAAGGTGAAAAAAGAGAGAGAGAGTTGATAAATAAATAAAAAAAAAAAAAGAGCGTGAAAAGTTTCCTGATTAGGCAAGTGAATGCGCAAAAATTTATTTATATAGAGAAAATGGCAATATTATATTCGAATAAAGATAAGTTTACATTCTCTTTTCAATGATAATGTTTAAAATGTTTTAAAATGTGAAATAAAAATGGTGGCTATTTATGGAAGATAAGTAATATAATAGAGTGAAAATTTTTAATGGGTTTAAAAGGCCGGGAAATCCGGGTTTTTTTTCTTTTTTTTCCAATCCTTCTAATTAAAATAAGAAAAAAAGGGTTCAATTAAAGGATGGAAGATATTAAAAATCGAGAGGATGCAAGTGAATTAGCACATTTAGGTTATAATCAAGAATTTAGTAGATCATATGGATTTTTATCAACATTTTCATTTGCACTTTCAATTTCTGGTTTAATGGGTACAATTTCTATTACATATGTTTATCCATTATGGGCAGGTGGACCAGCAGCAGCAGTTTGGTGTTGGTTTGTTGGAGCACTTGGATGTTTATGTATTGCATGGTCAGTTGCAGAAATTACATCATCATTTCCAACATCAGGTGGTATGTATTATGTTTTAACACATGTTGTACCAAAGAAGCATGTACCACTTATTTGTTGGGTTGATGGATGGCTTTATTTTGTTGGTGTTATAACTGGATGTTGTTCAACTGATTTTGGTGCAGCAACATTATTAATGCAAACAATTTCAATGGCAAGTAATTATGAATATATACCAACAAGGGGTCATATAACAGCAGTTGCAATTTTAATTATTATTTCACATGGATTTATTAATTCATTACCAGGTTATATTTTATCAAATGTTACAAAATATTATTGTATTATAAATATTTGTTGTACAATTGCATTAATTGTTACAATGTTAGTTAAATGTCCTGATATTAATTCAAGGGGGTTTACATTTGGTGAAGTTATAAATTCAACTGGTTGGTCAAAGGATGGATGGGCATTTTTATTTGGATTTTTACAAGTTTCATGGGTTATGACATCATATGATTCAACATCAAGAATTTCAGAAGAGATTCATAATGCTGCATATGTTACACCATTAGCAATTGCATTAGCATTAACAACAACAGCAATTTTAGGATGGGTTTTAATTATTGTATTTACATTATGTATGGGATCAGATATTGATTATTTATTAAATTCACAATCTGGTCAACCAATTGTTGAATTATTTCATTTTTCAATGGGTAAAACATCAGCAATTGCATTTTTATCATTAGCATTTGTTGTTATTTGGTTTTGTGGGGCAGTTGCAATGTGTGCAACATCAAGATCAATTTGGTCATTTGCAAGAGATAGGGGTTTACCATATTATAAATTTTGGTATAATTTAAATGAAACAACAGGTGCACCAATTAGATGTGTTTGGTTAATTTGTTTAATTAATTCACTATTAGTTTTAATTAATTTAGGTTCAACAATTGCAATGAATGCAATTTTTTCTGCTTGTGCAATTTGTACAGATTGGTCATATGTAATTGCAATTTTTTTTTATGCAATTAATAGGGAAAAGATGAATGTTGAAAGGGGACCATTTAATATGGGTAAATTTTCAAAACCAATTATGTTTTATGCATGTGTTTGGACAGTATTTTTGAGTATTGTATTTATTTTCCCAAATTATATGCCTGTATCAAAGGAGAATATGAATTATACAGTTTTAATTATTGGTTTTACATTTATTATGACTGGTGGTTGGTGGATAATTGATGCAAATAAATGGTATAAAGGTCCAGTTAATTATATTGAAGAGCAAGGAATGTTGAATAAGGGGACAGAAGGTTCACTTGAAGAAGGAGATGAAGAGGAAGAAATTGTTAAAATTGGAGGAGAAAAAGAAGTTAAATCTAATACAAGTATTAGTGATTGATAATAATTGTATAAAATTACAAATAGATGAATAAATAAATAATTAATTAATTAATTACTTACCAAGTTAAGGTTTCTTTCCAAAATAAACCCATTGATCATCATTTGATTTTTGTTCAAGTGGTTCCCAAACTTTCCATTCTTTCATTTTTTTAACTAATTGTAATTCTTCATCTGCTTGAATTATAACTTCTTCGATTAAACCACAACCTATTTGTGATTCAATTTTTTCAACAACTTCTTCTTTTTGAACAATGGCCAATCTGGCATTTGTTAAATTCTTTACTGATTGTTTGTACACTGAATCGTTTGGGAAAGAGTTTAATTCGGTTAAAGTTGCTTTATAAAGTGCTTCAAGAGCTGGTTTTGGATTTGGATGTTGTAAAATCCCCGTTAGTCCAGTTGGGTTCCCCGTGGCGCTTCTAACAAGGACCTTTTGGGCGTTTTTCAAACAAAGAGTGAATTTCATTTTGAATTGGAAGAAGAAGAAGAAGAGAAAGAAAAAGAGGGGAGAGAAAGAATATTTTTTGATATTTCAAGTGACAAATGTCCCAAACAGGCTGAGAGCGTTGGACTCTTGTAGACTTTGCTGCCGATTAGATAGAAGCATGCCAATGGTTTTGTTGTATTGGGCGAGTCCCGCTCAACAAGGAGAATCAAAGAAGGACTCAAAACAAGGTATTCCCGCCCCGTCATTTGCTTTAAAGCCTCGCAGTCGTGGGGGATCGCAATGCTTTGAGTCTGTTGCTGGAGTGTTTGGTTAGAACACGTTCTGTCCCAGAAAGGACTCAATCGGAGGTATTCAAGGAGGTTCCCATGGTGGATTCCAAAACGGGCCACGAATTCAGGCGAGGACCATTCGATTTCGTCCATTTTAGTATCAATTAATAGCCCTGGTGTTGGAGAAGACGATGATTAAAAGATTGAAATGGTAAAACAAACCAGTGGTTGAAGAATTAACCTTTTAACTAAAAAGTAATAGTTATTATAGTTATATATATATTGAAATTTTTCACTATTTCTTCTTCTTCTTCTTCTTCTTCTTCTTATTCTTGCCTATTTAATACAGACAATGAAACTACCCACCATCGCCAACAACATCCCAAAACCTTCTGCTGCAATCAAAGACACCGCGGCGTTTCTAAAAGCAGTGGGGAGAAATATGGACGAACATCTTGAAACTTTCCCATCCTGGGACTCTTTATTCACAACAAAATCACCACAACTAAAAGCCGCTGGTTTAGACGTCCAAACACGTAAATACCTCCTGTTTCAAGTTGAACAATTTAGAAAACATGGGGAAATCACCACTTTAACAACTCCCCGTAAATTAAACGGTGGGGAAAGAAAGGCAAACCAACATTTAGCAAAGAAGATGGTTATGGAAAGAATCGAATTAGCTAAAACTCAAAAACTATTAAGGAAACAAGGGAATGCTAATAAGAGATTAGAATCAACATTTTCAAAATCATATAATGAAAATGTTTTATAAAAACCCACCTTGTTTTATATACTTGTTTATATCAAATGCCTCTTGTTCCATTTCAATTATCCCTCTTTCCTTTCTATCAAAATCATTTTGGATATTCATATTTTCACAAACTTGTAAAAACCATGGCTGATCAGGTACTAATTTCTTAAATTCTCCTTTATTTGTCATATATTGAATTAATCCACCTTCCCATAATTCTAAATGTTTATAAATATCATCACCGAATCCATCTTTTAAATACCTTGGAATTAAATGACAATGTAAATGTGGTACACTTTGACCTGCTGCTAAACCATCTTGAATAGCTAAATTCATTGCATCTGCTTTATATTTCTTAATAATTACATTTTCAACAAATTTAACCATTTCAAAAAAATCAATTGATTCTTCATTTGGTAAATCACTTAATTTTGAAACTTGTCTTTTTGGTACAATTAAAACATGTCCAGGTACAAGTGGTTTTAAATTAACAAGTGCAAATGAATGTTTACTAAAATGAAAAACTTGTTTTGTTACTGGGAATTTAAAAAATAAATATTGATGCATTTAATTTGTGTTGAAAAGAAAGAAAGAAACAATAATACCAAAGGATAATAAATTCAAAAATAAATAAATAAATATAAAAATCTATGCATTATCTAATATATAATTATAATAAAATGCAACTTGTTGCAAATGACTATCAATTTCAGTAAATTCATTAGGTCCATGAATATTAACATTCATAAAATCCATTGATCCAGGTTGAACTCTAAAAATATGTTTTGTTAAATCCCAATAATGCCTTGTATCTGTATTACCAGTCATAATTGCTGGTGCAATAATAAATTTCTTCTTATTATTATTATTATTATCCCCCCCATCTTGGTTAAATAATTCAGGGAATACTTCATCTTCATAAAATGATTTAATAGTACCAGTGAATTTATTATAAATATCATCATATAATGGTGTTGCATTTGCTGGCTTTAATGGTTCTCTCATTGCACTAAAAATTATATTCCCAAATTCACTTTCTTCAATTATAACTTTTCCATTAACTTCTAAACCTAATCCATATTTATTTGCAATCCAAATACCATGCCTCTTTGCTTTATCCCAAATTGTAAATTCATCTTCACCATAATTAATTCGATGATTAATAATTGCCTTAACAGACCTTGGTAATGCATTGGCTTTATCACCTCCTTTAATTATATCAATTGCTTGAGTTGTTGTAATCATCCATTTTAAAATACTACCTTGATCTGAAATAAATTCACTTAATTGTTCATTTGATTTTAAATCAAATCTAGCCTTCTTTGCAGCTTTTTTAATCTCAATTGGTAACCTCCCTTGTTCTGCAACACATTCAAACATACCAAGCATTGGATTTTCTTCATTTAAAAATGATTTAAATAAATCTTCTTCATATAAAACTAATAATTTTGACATAATACCAATTGATGTATTAATCCCTGGGTTTGATGAATGACCACCAGGGGTTGTAATATCAATTTGTAAATCAATATAACCTTTTTCACCAGTTGGAATTAATGCATAATAATCACCAAATTGTTCTAAAAACATCATTGGTCCTTCATCAATTAAATGATCAATTGAATTTGGTCCATATTTTTTTAAAAGCCATTGACCAATATGATATGCTCCATCAAAACCAGATTTTTCTTCATCGAATCCAAATGCTAAAATAAACCCCCTTTCAAATTTATCCTTTTCATCAAAAATTATCATTTCAACAGATTCCATTAATGAAACTAATAATGTTTTACAATCTGTTGAACCTCTTCCAAATATTTTTTTACCATCAAATCTACCACTTAATGGTGATTCATTCCAATCATTTGAATCCCCAATTGGAACTGTATCTTGATGTGCTAATAATAATATTGGTTTTAATTCTTTATTATAACCAGGGAATTCAAAAACTAATCCATATTCATTAATCTTTGAAACTTTACCCTTTTTAAAAACTAATGGGAAATTATCTTTTAAATAATCATGAAATTTAGACATTTTTGAATATTCTTTCATTGTCATTTCATCAAATACAATTGTATCAATTTGAACTGCTTTTGATAATAAATTTGCAGATTTTAATTTATATTCTTCATCATGTAAAATATATTGAATTTTTTCATGTTCAATAATTGGTACCTTTGTTGGAATTGGACATAAATTACCATTAATTACTTCTTCTTCTTCTTTACCTTTTATTAATAAATTTGTCTTTGTTTCAGTTGAATATTTTAATTGAAAAATTGATAAAATTAAAATTGTTAATATAATTCCAATCCAATGGTTTCTTTTAATAAAACCTTTCCTTTGTTTCTCTTGAATGTTATTCATATTAATTGTTGCTTTAAAGAAAAAGAAAAAGAAAAAGAAAAAAAAGAAAACGTTATCAGCTTAAGGAAACATCCTTTTTTTTAAATAAAAATTAAAAGTTCGGAATTACCTAAAATGGTAATAAAATTAACAAATATACATTAAAACTATTATTTAAAACCCATTTTCAATTTCATCATTAAGTGGATTAAAATTTAATTGTCTTCTAATAAGCCAAGAATCATAAAAATCAAAACATTTTAATTCACCAATTTCACCACTACTACCACTATTATTATTATTATTAACCCATGTATTTGAATTTTTATAATAATTCCAACCCCTTCTTCTTAATTCATTACTTGCAAGATATTTAATATAATCATTTTTATTCCTCTTTGAATCAAATTGTAAATTATTAAATTGACTAAATTGACTTGGTAATTGATTACAATTATAATAAAATAAATATTGTAATGTATCAAATTCTAATAATTCCATAATTTTTGGTGAATATAAATCCATTAATGGTTCAATTGGATAAGAAAATTGTGTTACAAATGGATTAACAGGTTCATATTTAAATGGTTTATCAGAATCATGTGAATCAGGGCATGTTAATAATGATGTTTCTAAATCTTGAATAATTTCTTCTAATTTTGGTAATTTAATTTCACATTTTAATGGTGGTGGTAAACTTTTCTTTGATGGTACATGAAATGATTCTTGTTCTTTAAATTCAAATATCCTATCCTTTGATTTATTTAATGATTTAACATATTTGGAAATTTCAATTGGTAAATTATTAAAATTATTTTCATCATTAAAATTAAAAATTGGGTTTAAATCACCTGAAAAATATGAATGTGTAACACATCCAATATTTGATGATGATGATGATAATAATAAATTATTATTATTATTATTACATTTCCCATTTGGTGTTGATGGTGTTGTTGATTCATCTAATCCAATATTAAGTGAATTAAAACTTTGTAATGGTGTATTTGATTTCTTTGGTGTTAATCCTAAATCTGAATTATTAACAGTTGATTGTGTTAAAATTGATTGTGATACAACAGTTGAATATTTTAATTTTGGTGCTTCAACAATTTGTGCTGGTTTTAAATTATTTGATACAATTGATTTTAATTTTGGTGAATCAATTGATATTGATGGTGTTGTTAATAATGATGGTGATGATGATGTTGTTGTTGTTGTTGTTGTTGTTGTTGATGATAATAATGTATTAATATTACCAGATAAATTTAAATGTGTTTGTTGTAATTGATTTGCTAATGATGAAATTGGTGTAATTGAATTAATTGGTATTTCATCCTTTTTCTTTATAACTTTTTTAATAATTGGGATTAAAGGGATATTATTATTAATAATTTGTGTTAATTGAGGACTTGGACTTGGTGAATTTGATTCTTGTCCAATTTCATCTGTTGGTATAACAGCAAAACTATCTTCCATATCATCTAAACCAAGTATATCATAAAATGTATCATCTTCAATAAAATTTGGGTCTTGATTTGATTCAACATAATAATCAATATCATCTTTAATTTCATTAATTTGTTCAACATCAATATTATCATTTTCTAAATGCCTTAAAACTGATTCTAACATTAAAATATGCCATTTATGTCTTTCAATTAATTCATTATTTGAATTAATTTGTAATTGTTTATTTGAATCAATTTTCTTTTTTTTATTAGAACTTGATAATGATTCAATTTTAGCTTCCATTGATTCAATTTGTCTTTGTAATTCTTCAATATTTAGTTGAATAAATTCAGCACAATCAATTTTTTCCTTTTTCCTTGGATCAATATTATCTGATGTTGATGCTAATGCCTCATTTGAAAATGCCTTTGTCTTCATTGCCTTTTCAACATCTTTAAACCTTTCCATTTCAGTTTCTATTAACCTCCTATGTTCAGTTAATGAAGTTTTATCCTTAATTTCATTCCCATTTAACCAATTCTTTATTTGTTCCCTATGTCTTTGTAATTTCTTAATCTCTTTCTTTAAATCACCTTCTAATTTCTCTTTTTGTGATTGATTATCACATTCTTGAAATTTATCATAAATAAAATCAAATTCTTCTAATCCTTCTTTAACTTTCTTGAATATTCTATCAATTTCCCTTTAATATAATATGTTAGTATCATTGTTTGTTTAAATAAGATTGATGTCTTTACTTACTGTTGTAATTTCCTCTGCGACATTTGAAAAGTGGGGGTAGGGAGCGGATAAAGCTTTTAATTCAATAATATAACTGTTGTTGAATTCATTCAAAAAGTTTCTTCAAAATATTAAAATTAGCGAATTTTAATCTCGGAAAAAACATTTTTGTAAGTTTAACTGTTTAAAATGGTTAAAAGGAGTCCAATTTCCCACGCATTTGTTTTTGCATTGGTTTGAAAGTTGGGAAAATGGTTAATATGAAAAAAAAACGGGTTAAATTGATGAAAATTTCAGTTTTCCCCTTTAAAAAAATCAAGTTTAATAATTTTAAAGCTATTATCATAAACTAAAAAATTTCATTTTATTATTAAACACCTTTGAATTGTTTTAACCCACTATTTAAACCATCTTTTAATTGAATATTTAAATATTTTTTTTTTCTTCTTCAGATGAGCACATTTCCTAATTAGGCAGCGCGCTAAAATGAGTCAGTCAATAAATAAAAGGAAAAAAAAAAGCACCCATTTTAATTTTCCATTTTCTCCCATTTTTAAAACCTTTTCCTTATTGTTAAGAATAAATAAAATGGATTTTTGGATTGAACAATTAGATTCACCAACATTAAATGTTTTACCATTTGATTATCAAAAACCAATTGATAATAAAATTATTGAAAAATTTGTTAAATTTACAAGTTTTAATGATGATTATTTAACAAATTTAACAATTTATTCTATTTTAGTTTATAGATTATCAGGTGATGATGATTTAACAATTGGTTGTTCAACACCAAATGGTGAAGAAATTGTTTTAAGATTTCAAATTGATCCAAATTTATCATTTAATTCATTAAAATTAAAAATTCAATCAATTTATAATAAATTTAATGAAAATTATATCCCATTATTAGAAATTGTTAATGAATTAAAAAATTTAAAAAAGATTGAAACTTTACCACAAGTTTATAAATCAACTTTTCAATTATCAAATGATAAAATTAAAAATAATTCATTATCTTCAACTGTTGGTTCAATTAAAGATATGGCAATTTTTCAATTAAATAATGAAATTTCTATTTTTTTTAATGGATTATTATATAAAGATTCAAGAATTGAAATATTTAAAGATCAATTTATTCAAATTTCAAAATTAATTAAATCAAACCCTGATTTAATTATTTCAAAAATTAGTTTAATTACAGAATCTCAAAAACAATTATTACCAAATCCAACAAGTGATTTAGATTGGTCAAATTTTAGGGGGGCAATTCAAGATATTTTTACTGATAATGCAGAAAAATTTCCACAAAGGACTTGTGTTGTTGAAACAAAATCATTTCTTAAAAAAGATTCAAATGATAGATCATTTACTTATAAACAAATTAATCAAGCTTCAAATATTGTTGGTAATTATTTAGTTAAAACTGGTATTAAAAGAGGTGATATTGTAATGATTTATGCTTATAGAGGTGTTGATTTAATGGTTGCTGTTATGGGTGTTTTAAAAGCTGGTGCAACATTTTCTGTAATTGATCCTGCTTATCCACCTGCAAGACAAACTGTTTATTTAAAAGTTGCAAACCCACAAGGTATTATTGGTATTAAAAAAGCTGGTAAAATTTCACAATTTGTTGAAGATTATATTAAAGATGAATTAAATGTTATTACACGTATCCCTGAATTAGAAATTTTAGATGATGGTGAAATTCTTGGTGGTGAAATTGATAATGGTGTTGATTTATTAGAAGATTTTATTCAATTTCAAGATAAAAGAACTGGTGTTATTGTTGGACCTGATTCAAATCCAACTCTTTCTTTTACTTCAGGTTCTGAAGGTTTACCAAAGGGTGTTTTAGGTAGACATTTTTCATTAGCTTATTATTTCCCATGGATGTCAAAGACATTTAATTTAAATGAGAATGATAAATTTACAATGCTTAGTGGTATTGCACATGATCCAATTCAAAGGGATATGTTTACACCATTATTCCTTGGTGCACAATTATTAGTACCAACAAGTGATGATATTGGAACACCTGGTAGATTAGCTGAATGGATGTCTGAATATGGTGCAACTGTTACACATTTAACACCTGCAATGGGTCAATTATTAAGTGCACAAGCAATTGCAGAAATTCCAACTTTACATCATGCATTTTTCGTTGGTGATATTTTAACAAAGAGGGATTGTTTAAGATTACAAACATTAGCAAAAAATGTTAATATTGTTAATATGTATGGTACAACAGAAACTCAAAGGGCTGTTTCATTTTTTGAAATTCCATCAAGTGAATTAAATTCTAAATTTTTAGAAAATCAAAAGGATGTTATGCCTGCTGGTAAAGGTATGCAAAATGTTCAATTATTAGTTGTTAATAGAAATGATAGAACTCAAACTTGTGGTATTGGTGAAGTTGGTGAAATTTATGTTAGAGCTGCAGGTTTAGCAGAAGGTTATCGTATGAATGATAAATTAAATAAAGAAAAATTTGTTAATAATTGGTTTATACCAATTGATAAATTTATTTTAAAGGATAATGAAGAATCAAAAGGTGAAAATTGGAGACAATTTTGGAAAGGTCCAAGGGATAGATTATATAGAACTGGTGATTTAGGTCGTTATTTACCTGATGGTAATTGTGAATGTTGTGGTAGAGCTGATGATCAAGTTAAAATTAGAGGTTTTAGAATTGAATTAGGTGAAATTGATACACATATTTCACAACATGAATTAATTAGGGAAAATATAACATTAGTTAGAAAGGATAAAAATGATGAACCAATTTTAGTTACATTTTTTGTTCCAAAGGGTATTGAAAAATTAGATAATTTTAAATTAAAGTTAAATGAAGAAATTAAAGATCCAATTGTTAAAGGTATTATTGAATTTAGTCCATTAATTAAAGATTTAAAATCTCATTTAAAGACAAGATTAGCAAATTATTCAATTCCAACAATTTTTGTACCAATGATTAATTTACCATTAAATCCAAATGGTAAAGTTGATAAACCAAAATTACAATTACCAAATGTTGAACAATTAAATGAAATTTCTAAATTTAGTTCAATTGGTAATGAAAATATTAAATGGACTGATAGGGAAGCAGAAATTCGTGATATTTGGTTAAATATTTTACCAAATCCACCAAGTTCAATTTCACCAGATGATTCATTCTTTGATTTAGGTGGTCATTCAATTTTAGCAACAAGAATGATTTTTTCATTAAGAAAAAAATTAGGTATTGATGTACCATTAAATGCAATTTTTAAACAACCAACAATTAAAGGATTTGCAGCTCAATTAGATTCACAAGATTTAATTATTGAAGATTCATCAAATTTAATTGAATATGGTTCAGATGCAATTAAATTAGCAAAATTATTACCAAATAAATTTAAATCATTAAAAAAAATTGATTTATCAAAAAGAGTTAATATTTTTGTTACTGGTGCAACAGGTTTCCTTGGTGCATTTATAATTAATGAATTATTAAATAGGGAAAATTTAGATATTCATATTTTTGCACATGTTAGAGCAAAAGATTCAATTTCTGGTTTTGAAAGATTAATTAAAACTGGTGAAACTTATGGTACATGGGAAAATAAATTTTCTAAAAGGATAACTGTTGTATTAGGTGATTTATCCAAAGAAAAATTTGGTAAATCTAATAATGATTGGAATGAATTATGTGAAACAATTGATGTTATTATTCATAATGGTGCATTAGTTCATTGGGGTTACCCATATGAAAAATTAAGGGATGCAAATGTTATTTCAACAATTAATGTAATTAATTTATGTTCAATTGGTAAAGCCAAACATTTTTCATTTGTTTCATCAACATCAACTGTTGATATTGATCATTATTTTCAAATGAAATCAGGGATTTTAGAATCTGATGATTTAATGGCTGCAAAAACTGGATTAAATGGAGGTTATGGACAATCAAAATGGGCAGCTGAATATATTATTAGAAAAGCAGGTGAATTAGGTTTATGTGGATCAATTATTAGACCAGGTTATGTTCAAGGTAATTCAAAAACTGGTTCAGCAAATACTGATGATTTCCTTTTAAGAATGATTAAAGGATGTATTGAAATTGGTTCATACCCAGAAATTAAAAATGGGGTTAATACAGTACCTGTTGATCATGTTGCAAGGGTTACAGTTGCAAGTTCATTAAATTATTTATCTGAAAATGGTAATAATAATGTTAATGTTATTCAAGTTACTGGACATCCAAGAATTAAAATGGATGTTATGCTTGAAACTGTTAGTGAATTAGGTTATGATCTTAAAAGGGATGAATATAAAGAATGGTGTAAAAAATTAGAGAAATTTGTTAATGAAGGTGGTGATTCAGCTCTTTTCCCATTATTACATTTTGTATTAGGTGATTTACCAAATGATAATAGAGCACCAGAATTAGATGATTCAAATGCTGTTAAAATTTTAGAAATGGATGTTAAATTTAATAATGATGGTATTAATTATTCAAAAGGTTTAGGTGTTTCAAAGGATATTTTAAGTATTTATGTTGGTTATTTAATTAAGATTGGATTTTTACCAAAGCCAAAGGTTAATAATGGGAAAATTCCAAATGTTGAAGTTAGTGAAAGACAATTAGAATTAATTGCCAGTGGATCAGGTGCTAGAACAAGTGCTAATTAGTAGTTATTTAAATAAATCTATTTATGATTTATATTTATAAGTTATAATAATAATAATAATAATAATAATACATTTTTTTTATCAATTATTTAAAGAACAACAAATGAATCAACATACTCTCTCTTTTATTTTTTTAATATTATTATTATATGAATAAATAAATAAATGAAATCATTTGAATTTTCAGCTGCAGGTCATGAAGGATCAATGGAATCAGATGATGGGTGTACATTTTATAAACCTTTTAATAAAATAGAACATGAATTTTATCAAATGATTGAAATTATTAAAAATGAACAATTACCAGAGAGTAATGAATTTACAATTGATCAATTTTTAATACCATTTTATGGTAAATTAGATTCAGGATTAGGAGATGGAGTTTCAATTGATGTATTAGATGAAGAAATGTTAAGAAGAATTGATGAAACTTTAGAAATAACAAATGAAAGTTTCCTTGTTTTAAAAAATATAATTTTTGGTTATAATGAACCAATTGTACTTGATATTAAATTAGGAAGGGTTTTATATGATTCTGAATGTAGTTTAGAAAAGAAGAAAAGAATGGAAAAAGTTTCAAAAAATACAACTAGTGGATCATTAGGGTTTAGAATTTGTGGTTTAAAAATTGAACTTGGGTATAATAATAATAGTAGTATTAATGTTGAAAGATTTTTAAGAGATGAAATTGATGGCATTGAATATGAAAAATGTGTTTCATTAAATGGAGGACATGTTTTAAGTTTTAATAAATTTTTTGGTAGAAGTTTAAAAGATGAAACTGTTATTGAAGGATTTAAGATTGTTTTTAGGAATAACAGGTTAAATAAAGAAATACAAGATGAATTAATAAAGAAGTTCATATTAAGATTAGAAATCTTTTACAATTGTTTATTAGATGAAGAAATAAGATGTATTTCTAGTAGTTTATTATTTGTTATTGAAGGAGATCCAAAAAGGTGGGTTATTGGACAAGATGATGAAGTTTTCAATCAAGAAGAAGAAGAAGAAAGTGAAGGTGATGATGATAATGATAATGAATTACATGCTCCATTGAGTGATTTAAGATGGATTGATTTTGCACATAGTAAATTCACCAAAGGTGAAGGTTATGATGAAGAACTTTTATTTGGGGTTGAAAACATAATAAATGAATTGAACAAAATGTTATTAATATAAAAAGATAAATATTAAAAATCATTTTTCATTAATCTTAAAGCATTCATGACTAATTCAGGGTTAGTTTCACCAGTTATATTTAAAATATTTGGATCATTTAATCTTAAGAATGGATTAAATTTAAGTTCATCAGCAATAGTGAATTTCCCACAAGTGATATTATTAACCTTTGAGAAAGTTTCCAATTCATTTAAATTTTTATTTTGATTCCCTAAGACATATTTTGAGAATTTGACATTATCCATTGTGTATTCATGTCCAGGGTAAATTAAAGTTGAAGAAGGTAAAGAAGTTAATTTACCCAATGAAGAAATCATTTGATTTGCATTACCTTCAAAGAATCTTCCACAACCAGAAGTGAAGAGGGTATCACCAGTGAATAAAGCCAATTCACCTGTTATTTTATCATTTGCAAAATAACAAATTGAATCTTGTGTATGACATGGAGTGTATATTGCAGTAATTGAAATATCCCCTAAATGTAATATTTCACCATCTTTTGGAGTGAAAGTAACAAGTGGTGAGTCTTTACCTGCAATTACAGTTGATATACCCAATTTTACAAATGTTGAATTCCCACCTGAATGATCAGCGTGGTGATGGGTGTTGACAATTGCATCAATGTTTTGAATTGATATTGAATCCAATATATCATTTGGAGTTCCTGGGTCAATCAGCCAACAACGGCTTGAAATTTCATCACGTAATTCATAAGCAAAGTTCCAGCCTCCTGGCCAGCGCATTTTAAGTGGACGGATATGCATAATAAGAAAAAGAAGAAGAAGAAGAAGAAGTAATATAGTAATAGTAATAATAGGTATAAAAAAAAGGGGAAAGGGTTTGTGTTAAGTTATTGTTGTTATACATCTTCATCCATCGATATCACTATGAGTTTCAGTTTCAGTTCCTTCTTCTTCTTCTTCTTCTTCTTCTTCTTCTTCTTCTTCTTCTTCTTCTTCTTTTAAATCATCATCTTCAATATTCAACATTTGTTCAACACTTGAAACTATTTCTTCCCAATGGATCATCCCCCCTAAGCCAATTTCCCCTGATGGTCCAATCACTTTCTCTGAAGGTTTCAGTATTGTAATCCATGGCATTTCATTCTTAATTGTTTTAATATGACGTTTTGTAGTTTGGTGATTGTAAGCAGCTAAAACCATACATGGGGCCAATAAAATTGGTCTTTGGGTATTCCAAGCACGTATAATATTAGTAAGTAAATTATCACATACCCCTAATGCCACTTTAGCCAGTGTATTTGCCGTTAATGGGGCTACAATTAATAAATCTGCCCATCTTCTTAATTCAATGTGTAAAACAGGGTCGTTCCTGTTCTCCCATAGTTTCCATTCGTCTTCATCGTACCAAATTTTAACACCAAGTGGCTGTGGGCCTAACATTGCAGCAGCTGTTGCCGTTAACACAACATTGACACTTACATTTTGATGTTGTGTTAGTGAATTTACAATGTCCCTTAGCTTCCCAATTGAAGCACCGCCAGTTGCGGCAATGAGAACGTGAGTCTTCCCGTCATCGTTGAAACACTCCGTGGCAAAATGGGGGTGGTCCTTCAGCGTCTTGTGGGTGTTGATAATAGGCTTTGGTGACGGACAACGTAAATTGGCAATTCCTTCCATTAACAACAACAAGTTCATTCATTCATTCATTTATACTAAATGGATACACCAAAAGACTCACGAATCCTCCATCTCATTTTGGCTTCACAGAACGTCGCCAAACACGACCCGCAAGTGGCTTTACAAATAATGGACTTTGCACATCGATACACTGCAAGTGTATTAACAGAAGCACAGCTTTTCAATGATTATGCTGGAACCACCACTGGATTATCCAATGAGGACATAAAATTGGCCATAGCGGCTAAAACAAACACCCAGTTTCAACCTGTACCACCAAAGAAACATCTAATGGAACTGGCAATGCAAAGAAACGATAAACCACTTCCTGCTGTAATGCCATTATGGGGTGTACGTTTACCACCTGAGAGGTATTGTTTAACAAATGAAACAGAATGAATTAGATTGATCATAAGCTTTACAATGTGTTTGTCACCTTATCAACTTCTTCTTCTTCTTCTTCATCTTTTGTACTATTATTTACTATTTGTATAAGCCTTTAAACAAGTAATCACCTATTTTAATTGCTCCTTTTTCAATGAAAGGACAAGTATACAATACAATGGCATTATTATTCTATTCAACTATCTATTGAACTATCTATTCAAGCCACTTACTTATATTAAAATAACTTTTTATATAATCCCCATCTCTTCTTTAATTCATTCATTCTTTCTTTCTTTCTTCATTCTTTCTTCTCTCTTCATTCCCTCTTTTCACCAATGGATGCTTCAACAGTCCCGGAAATAGTCCAACATCCACCACAAGATATTCAACAATGGAGAACAACTCTTTTACCAGCTGTTAATGATTTAGGACCTCCAGATCTTACCATTTTAATCAAAGATGATGCTAAATCAACAACACCAAATCATCAAATTGAATCTTATTTTTATCAAACTGGTACAAATTCAACAAACCCTGCAGCTATTGTTGCAAATTTATTTGATTTATCAACTGCTTTAGAATCACAATTATGGTTTGGTAAACAACGTCAATTTAAAGTTAAATCTGCAAAATATATTTCTTATAACCCATTTTCAAAATTTGATGTTCATGTCCAAATTGAATTACCAGGTGGTGTTAAATGGTTTATAACTGAACCAAATGGTAATATAATTAAAAGTGATGAATTCTCACAAGATCAATCAGATAATATTTGGATTCAAATTTTTACTGCAAATGTAATTAGAAGTTTAATAACTTGTGATGATGAAGGTGAATTTGCTCCAATTGTTGAAGTTAGGAGATTAAACCCTTTTAAAGAAGAAGGTACACTTGAATTATTTCTTAATGGTATTGAAAAATTATTTGATTTAGGGCCTGAATTAGGTTGTTCTGATGAAAATCAATTACCAACATTAACAAATAATTATTTAATTGATTCATTAATTAAATGTGTTAAAATTACAAATTGTTCAGATTTAGTTTTACCATTACTTTCAAGAATTATTGAAAATAATTCAAATAATAATTCAAATGATGATAATAATTATTCATTTTTAATTGCTAAAATTATGTTAATTGGTAATCATGAACATCAAGCTGTTGAATTTATGAATTTAAAATTAAAAAATTTCCCATTTAATGCAAATTTACTTAATATTCAATCAAAATATTTATTAAAAAAAAATAAACCAAAACTTGCTTTACCATTGGCAATTAAATCTGTTAATTATTCACCAACAAATTTTAAATTTTGGTCACATTTAGTTAAAGTTTATATTTCACTTGATATGTTTAAAGAGGCATTATTAACATTAAATTCATGCCCAATGGTTACTCATCGTGAAAAATATACATTAAAAAGAATAACAGTTTCATCACAACCAAATGGTCCACCACCAAGTGATATTCATTTACCATTACCAACAATAATTGAATTAAATGGTGTAACAAATTTAAATCATTCAAAAATTTTAAATGAACAATCACAATGTCCACCAGATTTATTAAATTTACCAGCAAGTAATTTAAAATCAACTTATAAATTAGCTTATAATTTACTTGCTGAATTAATTAAAAAATTAGATTGGTCAAAATTATTAGATTTAAGAGCTGAAGTTTTTGTTATGGAGGAAGAACTTAAAAATGGTTTAATTAATAATAATAATAATAATAATAATAATAATAATAATAATAATAAAATAAATTCAAAAAGGATGTGTGAACGTTGGCTTGATAATTTATTCATGTTATTATATGAAGATTTAAAAATTTTTAATTTATTTAAACAAAATCAAACTTATCAAGATGCAATTAATGGACAAATTAAACCACAAATGGGTAAATGGGGTTATAATCAATTATCAACAATTAAATCAGATAAATCTGCTTTAGAATGGGAAATTATTGGACAAGTTTGTCAACGTTTAGGTCATTTAAGAGATGCACAACGTTGTTTTGAATATGCACTTGGACAAAGATTTTCAATTAGATCTGCTAGAAATTTATTAAAAATGTACATTGATTTAAGATCAAAGGCATTTATAAAACAGAAAGATTTCTCAAAATTTAATATGGCAATATTTAATGTTTCAATTGGTTTATTAGCTTGGGAAATTAAATGGTATAAATTCTTTTCACCTAATTTACTAAATGCATTACAAATTTTAGCTTTAGATTGGGGTACATCAAAATTAATCAATGAAGCACCAAATGATTTAATGTCAAAACAATTAGAACATTGTGTTTCCTTTTTAGTTAAATACAATCGTTTGGAAGCTGATTAGGTAAGCAGGGCTGATTACGTAATATATATTTATTTATTAATTAAATATTCATTTTTATTCGAAGATGTTGTTTTTGCCCCTTTTTTCTTTTATTCATTTTTTTTTAAAAAAACCCCCCCACAACAGCCAAAATGGTCACATTGACAAACGCTCACGACGATTTGGTACACGATGCCGTTTTGGACTACTATGGACGCCGTTTGGCAACTTGTTCCTCTGATAGGACAGTTAAAGTATTTTCAGTTGATTCAACAGATCAAACCCCACAATTATTAGATACTTTAAGAGGTCATGAAGGCCCTGTATGGCAATTGGCATGGGGACACCCAAAATTTGGAAGTGTATTGGCATCTTGTTCTTATGATGGTTCAGTTCTTATTTGGAAAGAAGATGATTTAGGTCAATGGAATATAATAATTTCACATAAAGTTCATAGTGCAAGTGTTAATTCAATAAATTGGTCACCAGCAGAATTTGGTGCTAAATTAGTTTGTTCTTCATCTGATGGTATGATTTCAATTTTAGAATTTAAACAAGATGGTTCAACAAATTCAATTATTTTTAAAGCACATGAAATTGGTGTTAATTCAGCTGTTTGGGGACCACATGGTGAAATTTTATCTGGTGGTTGTGATAATTTAGTTAAAATTTGGGTTAATAAAAATTCAAATGAATGGATTGAAAATGATTTATTATCAGGTCATACTGATTGGGTAAGGGATGTTGCTTGGTCACCATCAATTTTAAATAAATCTTATATTGCAACTGCAAGTCAAGATAGAACTGTTTTAATTTGGACAAAGGATGATCATTCAAATATTTGGAAAAAGCAATTACTTAATAAAGATAAATTCCCTGATGTTTGTTGGAGGGCAAGTTGGTCATTAAGTGGAAATATTTTAGCAATTTCTGGTGGTGATAATAAAATTACACTTTGGAAAGAATCTGTTAATGGAGATTGGAAATTAACTAGTGAAGTTGATCATTAAATAAAGGGAACAGAGAGAGAGGTAAAAGGAAATTTTATTAAAAAAAAAATATTTATAATATAATATATATATATATATATACAAACAATCAAAAAAAATATATATATTTATAATTCATCATATTCAGTTCTTAAAGTTTTCCAATTTAATAATTTAAATAATCTATTAGTCCAACCTAATTTAACTTTTAAAATTTCAACATTAAAACCAATTAATTCCCAAATTTTAACTTTAAACCAAATTCTCCAAAGTGATAATTTAATACCAATATAACCAATTTTTGATTTTGACATTGCTAAATCATAATACCTTTTTGATAAATGTAAATCTTGTGAAACTCCAATTCCAAATTCATAAACCCATCCTAAATTAAAACAACCTAAATGTGAACCTGAATTTGATGAATCATGATAAAGTGAAACTGACCTTAATGGATTACTTGGTACAATCATTTCAATTTTATTTTCTAATTCATTAAATAAAATTTCATTTGGCCAAATTAAACTCTTTATATTATAATCACCAATTACTGGCCTTGGATTCTTTGGTAAACCCCAATAATATAAATCACCTAAATGATTCATTGAATCTGGATTACCATGTAAACAACTAATTTCTAAAAATTTAATAGCTTCTAAATACCTCCTCTTTGTAAATACATTTTGATGAATTTCTAAATTTAATCTATATTTTTTATTTGAAAATTCACCAATTGTTGGAAATAATATTGTACTTAATGAATTTTGTGCATATTCATAACCTAATTCACTTTGAATTAAAAACCCCATAATTGATTTCCATAAATCTCCATTAATACTAGCCATAAATGTTTCCCTAAAATTAAAAAATATTGGTTCAAATAATTTAATATAATTTGCTAAATAATGAACAATATCACCTGTTTCAATATCATTATAATTTTTATTTAACCAAAATTTAATCATTGACCTTTCACTAAGATGATAATCATATGATGTTACATATGATAAAATTGACCATTCTTTACCATCTAAAATTAAATCATCATTCAATAAATTTAAATTACTCATAATTAAATGATATTTTTGTGAAATTGAACTTTTTTCAACTAATAAAGGTTTTTGACCTTTTTTAAAATCTCTTTCAATATTACCAATCCCATACATATAAATATTGGATAAATCAGTTGAAAAAAGTTTTGAAGTTGTAAATTTTTTTGCTAATTCAAAATATTCAATTGCTAATTTAAAATTTGGTGATTCACCAATTTCACCCCTATAATACATATGTGACATAAATAACATTATTCTACCTGTATAAATAACCCATTCTGGTTTATCATAATTAAATTCATCATTAATAATTTGTTTAAATATATCTAATTCCTTTACAATATTAATTGCTTCTAATGCAAAATTCATTGATTTTTCAAAATTTCTTGAATGAAGATAATCACCTCTATAATATGCTTGTGTTTTAATATATAAATCTAATAATAATTCATTTAATAATACCTCATCTTGAGGTAATAAAGAATCATCATCAGAATTATCATTTTTCCTAAAATGGTAATATAATTCCTTTGTTTCAAAATTTCTTAATGATGGTCTAACATGTGAAATAAAATCTGGGAAAACACCTCCAAATAAATCAGCAATTCTAAAACTGAATTTATCAAAATTTATTTCATTTACTAATTCCCTTATTGTACCATTATTTAATTGTAAATCACTTTTAAATGGTTCAAGTTTATCTTCAATAAAATTAAATAACTTGGTATAATAAAATAATGCTATATCATCATTCTTTGAAACACCAATTCCATATTGATACATATGTGCTAATGCCATAGTTGCTTGTTTTGAACCTAAATCTTCTGCTAATTCATAATGAATAAGTCCCTTGGCATAATTTTGTTCATGATTACCTAATACACCAGAATTATAAAATACACCAAGCATAAAATGACAATGACTTATATCATCATCATCATTATCATTATCATAATTAGAAGTAATATTTGGATTAATTACATTTTGATAATATTCATGACTTAAAGTTATATTTGGATGAATTCCATAATGACCAAAAGCGTATATATCCCCAAGAATTCTTTTTGAAGTTGATGAATCAATTGATTTCAATTCCATTATTAGATTATTTATTTCATATTCTGTATTATTATTATTATTATAAGTGTTGGTGGTGGAAGAAAGGAAGAAATCATCACGAAGTTCAGGAATATCCCCTAAGGGAATATTAAAATCCAATAATGCAAATGATTCATTTGTTTCATTTGTCGTTGAATAAACATCATAACAATCAAATTCGTTTTTTAAATTGAGTGAGTTGTCATTTGATTTTAATTGAAAAAGGTGATTAAAACTTCGGGATTTGACATGAGAATCTGTCAAATCTTGAAGAATATCATATGGTGATCTCCCAGCAGAAACAGAAATAAGAAACCCCCAGAAAATTAAATTCATAATTTAAATTAAAGATAAAATTGGTTTGTATTATTAAGTGAAAAAAGTATTGATAACTTATTCATTATGGAATGTGAAATTTTCTGTACTTGTTGTAATTATCAACATTGGAATTTATCAGATTTAAAATTTTGTTTAAATTGTGGAATTAAATGCCGCTTTTGCCTTTCAATTACACCTAAAATTGGGAATTGTTCTAAATGTAAATCAAAATCAAAATCAAAATCAAAATCACAAAATCCTTTTTACTGTAATAAATGTTACATTTGCCCTAATTGTAATAATGACTTACAACCAAGTATAAAAACTATAAAGGACACAAATGGGAAAATTTTTGGTAAGAAAGTTAAGTTTAAATGTGACAATTGTCATTTTAAATTCAATACTGAAATACTTGAAACTCCAAAACCATTAGGTGAATTTGTTTGGGATTCAATTCAAACATCAAATGATTTACGTTTTAATGAATTGGCTAATGCAATGGAAAATATAATTGAGGGGAAACCCCAACATAATATACAAATTTTACCTATTGATAATTATGAAATTAAAAAAGAATCATTAAAACCAATTCCAAAGAAATTACCTATTTTTCATGAAGATTATCAATGCCTTAATTGTTTAAAGAATACAATTGACGCCAGTTTTAAAATACCTAAGTTAATAATTAATGAAAATAATATTGAATTTATAAATAAAACAAATGTTGAAATTCAAATTCAAATTGGTCAAATTGATAATTGGAATATTCCATTAGAATCAATTATAATACCCCCTTTATCAAATAAATTAATTCCAATTAATGGAGAAATAAAAACTCATGATTTAGATGTCGTACTAAATACCATTAATAACTGTACTGGTATCAAATATAAAATAATTGTATAATTTAATTTTTACCACCCCTTGGCTCTAAAGGATCACTTTGGAAAACTTTATCAGGGTTCATAATTCTTAATGGATCCAATGCCATTTTAATCTTTCTCATCATATTAATACTATCTGGACCTAATTCCTTTAATAAAAATTCCCTTTTACCAATACCAACACCATGTTCACCAGTTGCTGTACCTTCCATTTCTAAAGCTCTTGAAACCATATTTTTAACAATATTTCTAATCTTATCCCTATCTTCTTCAAGGAACATAATAATAGAATGGTAATTACCATCACCTGCATGTGAAACAATTGATGCTAAAACATTTTCCTTATCAAATTCTTCCCTTGTTAATGCAAGTGATTCAACTAAACGTGAAATTGGGACGGCAACATCTGTTGTCCAAACTTGTGCATTTGGTCCAAGAACTTTTTTACCTGCATCAATTGTTGACCAAAGTGCAACTTTCCTTGCAGTCCAAAGTTCTAACTTTTCTTCATCTGATGTTGCAAATCTAAAAGATTTTTTTTCACAACCTGCTTCACGACAAATATCCTTAACATCCTTTGTAATTGCTTCTGCTACTTTTGTAGAACTACCTCCAATCTTTAACATTAAAGTTGGTGATTCTTCATAAAGATTAGTTGTTTCACCACTTTCATTAACAAATTTCATCATTTCTGCATCTAATAATTCCAATGCATTAACAGAAATACCAGATCTAACAATCTTTTCAACTGCACTTGCTGCACCTTTCAAATTAGGGAAACTTGCAATTGCAACATTTTCAACTTTTGGAATAACATGTAATCTTAAAGTTGCTTCAGTTACAATCCCCAATGTACCCTCTGAACCAATAATTAAATTAGTTAAATTATAACCACAAGCAGATTTTCTTGGTCTCCTCTTTGTTTTAACAATTGTACCATCTGCTAAAACAACAGTTAAAGAAATAACATTTTCCCTCATTGTACCATATTTAGCAGCATTTGTACCAGAACATGAAGTACCAATCATTCCACCAATACAAGCCCCTGGACCAGGATCTGGACCAAATAAAAGTCCATGTGGTTCAAGATAATCTCTTAAATCTTCCCATGAAACAGCAGGTTGAACAACAACATCTAAATCATTTGGATGAATTTTTAAAATTTCATACATTCTACTTAAATCAACACAAATTCCTCTCCTAGTTGGAATATAATGACCTTCTAATGAAGTCCCACCAGAATATGGAGTTATTGGAACTCTATGTTTATGAGCTAATTTTAATATTTGTGAAACTTCTTCAGTTGAAGTTGGATAAACAATTGCATCTGGTCTTTCATCTGGATGAGGGTGATCAGTGGTAAAAAAGGAATCTGCATGTGATTCTAATTCTGATTCTGTTATTGAAATCTGATCATCTTTCAAAAGATTACGTAATTCTTCAATAAGTGGTTTTGGATCACCATAAATTGGAGGAACACAAGTATCTAAAGAAGTTGTTGAAGTTGCAGGGAATAAAAATTCTGGGGGGTTGTTCATAATGTTATAAGAAGCATACATTGTAGCTAATGCCCCACCAATAAAGAGTGAAGTTATTGAATTCAACCATTTTGATCCGTTCTTTTTCGGAGATCCCATCGGGATTGGAGAATTAAACCGTGGTTTTGTATAAGACAAGAGTCTAATTGACCTATTCAGCTTTGTCTTCAACATTGAATAAAGAAGAAAAAGAGGAGAGAAGAATGGGAAGAAAAGAAGCCCATTTCAGTATTTAAATGGGATGTTGAAATATTTGTGTGGGAGATGCTCAGCACAGAAAGTCCATTAAAATTAAATATACAAAACAATAACAAAAAAACCTAATAGTAATCCCCATAAATTAACAACCATTGAATCCCCCATATTTTTATTAACGGGTCCATTATGTTGCAAAGCACCATTAAAACTATTTTTATTCACCTTACAAATTTCAGATACTAAATCTCCATCAACTGTATCAACAAATGCTTTAATAAGGGACCTCTCCCAATTTTCAGCCCATGGATCACCATTAGAATCCCACCAGAATGTACCTCCTAAATTATTATCAATAACAAATTGTGCCTTTTGATTCATTGAATCTACATTATCATAAACAATCAATCCAGGAGGGGTTTTCCTTGTAGCATAAGTTGCACCAATAGCAGAATCATAAACTTCTGTAAATTCCCCCAATGGTATATCTTTATATTCAATAACACAATCGGCATCTGATTGTTCAATACCTTCAATATCAGCACAGTTATTTACCTGATTCCCTAATGGTTGATATAATTTATTAACTGGGAATGAATGTCCATATAATGGAACACCTAATATTATTTGTTCTGGTGAAATCCCATTTTCAATAAGGTAATGAACAGTTTGATTAATATTATTCTTTAAATCAGCATTTGGGTCTTCATATAATGGTGAATGAAAACATGAAATTGTTGATTCAGGGCCTGATTCATCATAACCCATAAGATGAAAATGATCAATTACTTGAGCAAGTTCTTTTAATTTATATGATTTTAAAGTTTCATAATCCATTGGAATTGCAAGTGATAAAGAATAAGAACCACAATCTGTTGAAATTGCATTTAAAGCTACTCTTAAAGATCCCATCATGTAAGTTAAATAAGACCCTGTCATTTCTTCATCAGGGAATTCCCAATCAATGTCAATACCATCAAATCCATAATATAACATTTGATCAATTGTATTGCTAACAAAGAAATCCACTCCTCTTTTATTATTAGCAACTCTTTCAAAATATGGTGATGAATTCTCACCGCCAATAGACATTGATATTGAAAGTCTTGGATTTATTTCCTTCATTTGATTCAATTGTCCAATTAAACCAATTGATGTAATATTCTTAGCATGAATTTTTCCCATTTCCGTATTAAAATTATCAGACCATGGCAGTATCTTATTTTCTAATGGGGTTTGATTAGTATAATGAAAGAGGTGAATGTTCTCTGTTTCCTGTAGGGTATCTGATAAAGTTAAATTCATATTGTCAATATCTATATTGAAAAATGCATAATTTATGTGAGTAATAAGACTTAAATCAATATCACTGGGGAAATGTCCCATTTCATAAGACCAACTGGAATAATAAATAGAGCTTATAAAAGACCCATCAACTATTAAAGCAAACAGGAGAAATAGCAGCATTCGTTTGAAGTTTTAAAGAGAATAATAGTGAAACAATAAGAGCCAAAAATTGAAAATTTATTTTACATTATCTGCTATTTAACACAGAATACATTTTAGTTATTGTGAAGATTCAAATAAAGTTAAACAATTAGATATAAATTACATGAAGTCATCGTCTCCAAAATCTTCATCACCGCCAATGTAATCGTCAATGTTATCCTTTGTAAAATTTGATGGACCTGTATTGACTTTATCAGCTTTGACTTTCTTTTTACCAGCACCACCGGTGGAAGTCCCACCAGTTTTCTTCATTCTACTAGCCCTTTCATCTTTAACCTTTTGTGTAACGAGGGAATTCAATGTGGAAATGGCCTTTCTAGTTTGTTCAATTGTCAATGGCCCACAAACGTCTCTGACCAAATCCACAGCAAGTGAATTGGCATAGAATAAAGTAGACTTTTCACTGATACCTAACAAAGTTTCTGCAAGCTTCTTTCTAAGCTTTTCGTAATCTTGCTTTGTAGTTGGACTGAAAAGTGGATGTGCAGAAAGTGGTGTATCAGCAGTCAATTGTAATGTTCCCATTCCAGTTGAAGATGAAGCACCAGCTCTAGAACGTGGATGTTCGTTCAATCCAAGACCATCAAATAAATCAGCAGCGTTGTTTAAATCAGCTTCAACTTCTGCCTTTTTTAACATTTCCTTACGTGTCTTTTCATCCACAAGGTCGATTTCCATCAAAGTTTTGGTCTTATTAGGGTTCCTTTTGGCCTCTAGTTTCTCCTTTTGGAGTTTCTTCTTTAATTCAGCCTCTTGTTTGACTTTAGCGGCCTTTTCTCTTTCTTCGTCACTGTCAACGTCCCATGACTCCAAAAGTGCCCCATCTTCGTCGTTGTTCCCCTCAAACTCCCAATCGTCCACCGCCACAGATGATGAAGCAACCGGCGTCTCGAAATCTTCGTCTTCCCAACTCATTTTAATGGATTTGATAATAAAAATGATTGTAATTGAATGGAAAACTTTTTTTCCCTTGTTTCTCTTTCTTTAAGTGGCAAATCATCAAAATGCAAATTGTGCCAAAGGACAACTTCCCGACTTCAATTCGTTCCACTGAACAGAACGAAAGTGTTGGACAACATCCCCTTGAAGAACGTGTCAAATCCTGGGAGAAAACAGCCACGGCAATGAAAATGGACCAATATAAACGTCTTTTCGGTGCCGCTGATCCAATTAAAAGGGAAATGGACTTGAATTTAGTTGGTGATAACATCCACGGTGATATTCTCAAGGGAAAGGACTGGTCAATTGACTGGGAGGATGTTTATAAATAAACAACATCAATTATATCATCTTCTTCAATTTCAGTTTCTGATATCTTCGTTCCTAATTCCAATGGCTCGTTATCAAACATTAAGGAGAGACGTTTCCCAAAACCACCGATCTTTTCCTCTAAATATCCACAGAGTGCATCCACTATAGTATCTGGTTTAACCATCACTTTGTATTTTAACTTTTCACTTATCAGTAATGTAATTGGGAATTCCCCATTTGATGGCATTGAAATCCCTTTGTTTGTAATAGAAGTAGTAGTAGCGGCAGTTGTTGTAGTTGTTGTTGTTACAGCAGACAAATCATCGTCCTTTGTTTCTTCTTCTTCCTCTTCTTCTTCCTCTTCTGGTTGACTACTGGCAGTTTGTTCTTTTAACTTCAAATCCGCTTCTTGTTTAGTTATCAAAAATCCACGACAAACCAACATCCCCTGATCCTGTTGCAACACCTCCCTACATCCAATCAATGCATAGAAAGTATCTTGAGAACTTAAATACATCTTTAATTGTGGAAAATATATCACTTCACCAGTTTTGAACTTATTGATAACTTTACCAACTGATTTATCAGCTTTAACTTTCACATGAAATTCATTTGGTGCAACTGTTAAATGAATTAATATAATAGTTGAAATATCCTTTTTATAATCTCCCATCCTTTGTTGTAATGTTTGTTCACTTAAATTAACTGTTGTTTGATAATCTAATAGGTCCTTTTCAAAATCATCTAATTCTATTTCTTCTGTTATAACAATAGCTTCATCATCCTCAGAAATAAGTGTTTCCTCCACTATTGTTGTCTCCAAACCCAATTCCATTTCAAAATCATCCTTTATTGATGTTTGTTGAATCTGTTGTTTAGTTTCAATTAAATGCTCTGTTTTAACAGTTGGTATATCCAATTCTTTCAAGTTTAAACCACTGGAAACTTTAACCTTCTTTCTCTTCTTTACTTTCTTCTGTTTGGAAACCTTGGAACTCTCCTCTGCAAAGAAATCATCAATCATTATTGGCTTTAGTAAAAGAGTGACTGGATCTTACATTAAAAAAATAATTAATTTCCCAGTAAATCTAAAAACTTAAAAAATTCCCGCAGTAAATTTTTTTTTATTTTTCCCAGTAAATTTTTAATTCCCCAGTAGATCAATAAAATTTACTAGGAACATTTATTTGTTTCCCCCAATATAATTAATATCATCATCATCATTCATATCCATGTTGAAAAGGTGCATTTCAACAGTTCAAACGATCAATCCAAGGACGGCTGCCATTCCAGCTAACTCTAGAATTTTTTCAGGAATCCAGCCAACAGGACAATTCCATTTGGGGAATTACTTTGGTGCCATTAGGAATTGGAGAGATCTTCAGGACACAACAGATTCAGAACTTTATTTCTTCACAGCGGATTTACATTCATTAACAGTCCCACAAGACTATAAACATTTAAATGAACAAAGAATTGAAGCATTTGCTTCTATATTAGCATGTGGGATTGATCCAAATAGGGCAATTGTTTATCATCAATCACAAATTCCTGAAATTACTAAATTAACATGGATACTTTCATGTTTTACATCAATGGGGATGCTTAATAGGATGACACAATGGAAATCTAAGGCAAGTTTAAAAGATTCATCTGATTTAGGTAAAGTTAAATTAGGTTTATTTTCATACCCAGTTTTAATGGCAGCTGATATATTATCAGTTAATTCAACTCATGTACCTGTTGGTTTAGATCAATCACAACATTTAGAATTAACAAGGGAAATTGCACAAGCTTTTAATAAAGCAGTTTCTAATGATTATTTTAATTTACCAAAGACATTATTAACAGAAACAAAGAAAATTGTAAGTTTAAAAGATCCATTAAAGAAAATGTCTAAAAGTGATAAAGATCCATTAAGTAAAGTATTCATAACTGATTCATCAGAAGAAATTAATTTAAAATTTAAAAAAGCTGTAACTGATTCAATTGATGGTCCATTATCAATTGAAAATAGACCTGCAATTGGGAATTTAATTACAATTTTAGCTGCATGTGAGAATAAATCAATTGATCAAACTTTATTAGAATGTAAATATTTATCAAAGGGTCAATTAAAGGAAAAAGTTTCAAATGCTGTTATTGAAGAATTAAAAGAACCAAGAAGGTATTATTTAGAATTGATGGGGGATCCAATTAAATTGGAGAAATTGGCAAATGAAGGTAGTGAAAAGGCTAGAGAGAGAATTGATAAAACTTGTAAAGAAGTTTCAAAGTTAGTTGGTATGGGGTTTTAATTAAAAAAAATATTTTTGCTCTCTCTATCTCTTGTATATATATAGAGATTAAATTCTTAATAAATAATTATTGTAAATATTATACATATATATTCTAAAACTAATTATAAAATATCATTATCTTGTACAACCCCTGTTACCTTTGCATATTGAACTAAAATATCTTGAACATCTTTAAATTTAGCACATGTTAAAAGTAAATCTTTTAATAATGGTAAATCAACTTTCCTTAAATAACTGAAAATTTCATGTAATCTATTCTTTAATTTAAATTCACTTAATTTATTAACATAAGTAATCATTAAAGATTTATAATTTAATTTATCATTCATCATTTTATAATAATTAATTTTATTCTCTAAATGATTTAATGAAACAATTATTTCTAAATTTTCGAATCCATCCCTCATTAAAACAATTTTTGAAATTTTATTAAACATCTTCATTTTACCCCTTTTATTAATTTCATCATTTGTAAATCCTTCTAACATTTCTAATAATCCCCTTGGTCCTTCATTTAATTGATTATTTGATCTTGTTGAATCCCAATATTGTGATCCAAACGCCCACCAAGATTCACTTATTAATGTCCAAACATTCATATCTTTATTGAAAAGGTAACCATCACCATTATTTAATGTGACAATTGGAATCCCATCTTTTGTAATTGAACACATTGTTAAAGTTTCAGATCTTGTTAAAATTTCACCATTTATAAAAACTAAACCATTTGTTTCACCTAAATTAATATCTTTAACATTTGTTGGATACCTTGGTGAAAGTAATGAAATTAAATTATTTGGTTTAAAAACACTTTTTAATTCAATTAAATCCCAAACGAATAATTCACCAACACTTGTAACTGCTAATAAATATTTATCCTTTATTTCTAAAAATGATAATGGTGATCCAAGTATAATTATTGGTAAAACTCGATGTCCTGAACTTGTATAAACAATAACTTGTCCATTTATTGTACTAATTGCCCAAAATTTTTCATTACCTGTAACAATATGAATTTTTTGAGGTATAAAATCAACAAATAACTGTTGATCATTTTTATTAAGTGATATTCTACTTGGTTGTGATTCAAACCCTGAACCATTTTGAATTTTTAATTGATAATTGTTGTTATCTATTGGAGAATATTTTATTTGAATTTGAATTTTTGGTATTGCAATCCTAATTTTTGAGAATGATATTTGTGGATTTATTACAACCGATCCAACAAATTCACTTTGTTCTAAATCCCTCCTCTTTTTTAATGTTTCATCCTTTAATGATTTATTCATCTTTTGGTTAACATTTTTTGGTATTGAATTTGATGGTAAATCAAAATCAGTATGAACAAGTGGTCTCTTTTTGGTTGTAGCAGCATCTACTATTTTCTTTGGTGCTTGTAATGTAGAAGATGATGATGTATTATTGGTGTTATTATTTGTTGTTGTATTGGATACGGCCTTTGTTGTTGTTGTTGTTGTTGCAGTAGATAATAAATTTTCTGATTCTTCATTTACCTTTGGAGTTGAAGAGGTGGTAAGAGTTTCTATTGCAGGAGTAACAGATGGAGATTTAGATGAACCATTTATTAAATTTTGAGGTGGTAATGAAGGAGTAGGAGTTGAAACAGGTACAATTGGAGGTATAATTTTATCTTTATTATTTTGACGCCAAATTGACATTCTTTCAAATTCCCTAGGGATTAACTTTTGAGTCAATTGATTTAAATCTTTTGTTGTATCCTTTAATGATAATTTGATTTTACCAAATTCACCTTCTTTAAAAACGGCAACATATTGGTTCCCTGAACTGGAAGTTAAAATTAAAATCCTACTATCTAATGACCAACAAAAATCTTGAATTGGTTGAGATGATATTTCATTTGATACATGAATAGGAGATGATTGATCAGATCTCCAAATAGCCACAATTGAATCAGGTGATAAAGTTGCCATTACATAAACATTTTCACCATTTTCATTTTGGAAAACATTTGGTGATATTAAAGACATGAAAGTTTTAAAACCTTGAGAATTTAATTCTTTAACTTGAGTCCAATTATTTTCACCAGTTTTACCTAATAAAGCAATTTTTGAATTTTTCATCTTTGAAGTATTCGGTACTGAGAATAAGTAATCATCAATTGACCAAGATAATTTCTTTATTGAGAATTTATTTAATTTTGCACTTTGAATAATATTGTTATTAATTTGAGTTATTTCATATTTGAAAACACGACCTTTTAAATCATCATGAACTAATTGATATTGTATTATATTTAATATTTTATCATCACCCAATGTGATCATTCTATTATTGGCAACATGATCAAATGCAATTCCCTTAACTGGGGATGATTCATCAGGATTTGGTAATTGATGTAAATGTAAATTATTAATGAATTTAGAATATATGAGATCCCAAATAAGGATATCATTATTCATTGTAGTAAAGGCGATAATCTGATCATCAGCTGAAAAGCAAGCGTCTAAAATGGGGGAAGTTGTAAATTTGAACAATTGCTGTACTCTACATTTAATAGGGTCATGAGGGGTTGTTATGATGTAAACTTCACCATTCTTGTACACTGCCAAAAGTAAATTTGGATTCGATTGAAGATTGGCGTATCTAAGAAGTACCACTTTCGATCTGCTACGAACCCCAACGGTATTAACAATAGGAATGTCGTCTTTCAGTGCCAAATACCCCTGTGATGAATCCTTTGAGTTGAAATGCACCTCTGACGCGTCAAACAGGGCCTTTTCCAACGGTGAAAACCCCCTCAGGGCAATATTCCCCTCCAGAGTCGATACGGCCAGCCAGTTCCCCGTAGAATTGAGCGCAGCATGGAGTGCAGCGGTCCCAATTTGAGCAACGAACATTCTCTTAAGAAGAATAAATGAGCTTCAACAGAGAGAAATTAAACCTTCTTCTTCATCTTCTCTAAATCACCACTATGCCAGAAGAGGAAAGCGACTACACTGATTACACAGAATATTGGGTCGACTGGTTCCTTGGCGGGAAGGGCCACGAGTACTTCTGCGATGTTGGCGTCGACTACATCCGTGACCGCTTCAATTTGACCGGCTTAAACCAATATGTGGAGCGTGTTTCCCTTTTGGTGGACATCATCACCGACAGACAGCAGATCAACGAGGACCAGCCGGCAGATGTACGTCTCCAGCTTGAGGACAACGCCAAGTTTCTCTACGCACTCATCCACGCAAGATACATCATCACCCTCAAAGGTTTGAACAAGATGATGGAAAAGTACAGAAATGGAGACTTTGGTTTCTGTCCAAGGGTCCACTGTAAGCTCACTCCAATGCTCCCAATTGGACTGAGCGACACCCCAAGGGTTGCTTCGGTGAAACTCTACTGTCCAAATTGTGAGGACATTTATAATCCAAAATCAAATAGACATGCTTCAATAGATGGCGCCTTCTTCGGTACCAGTTTCCCTGCAATGTTCTTTCAAACATATCCTGAACTGGTTCCTTGTCATTCAGTGGATATATTCACTCCCAAAATATTCGGCTTTCAAATGCATGATTATGCTGATTTGACTAGATGGAGACAATCACAGAGGGAGAAATTGATTGTTGATCTTGATGTTAAGGGTGTCAACCATTCTGCAAATGTCCCCGGTGGGTTTGCAGAACCAACTCCTGAATATAAAGCAAAGAATAAACCTCAACAGCCGCAACAGCAGCAGTAGGAGGAGTCAAACAAAAAGCAGTACTATCATATTATATATAATTAATTAACTATTGAAATGTAACCCCGTCAGCATTAGCGGCGATACCAATATTACTATTATCAACATCAATCACTGTAACTAAATTTTTTAAAATGTACTGTCCTAAAACAATCTCATATGATTCACTATTCTCTAATTCTGAAACCATCAATTGACACAAATCATAACTTTCCTTATAATTATTCCATGACATATTCAATAATGGGATTTCTAAAATCTTTTCACCAATATCAAATTTAATAACATCATTGGCATATTGTGAACATTTGAAAAAGTTTGGATAATTTGGATCAAATTCAATATGCCCAAATAAAAACTCTTTATAATTCTTCTTCAATAATAGATTAGTTGACCCAGAATCAAATAAAACTTCCTTTTTATATTCAAGTGCTAAAGTTTCCCCATTTGTATTAATAACATTTTGAAATTGAACTGATGATAAAATCTTTGAAGCAAATTCTAAATATGTTAATTCTTTATCCCCATCATATCCTCCAAGGTATAATAAACCATGACCCATAATTTTGTTTGACCATGAAGTAAAATCATTATATTCTAATGCAACAACTTTATGATCAATAACACCACCATTCTTTAAAACATCAAGCATTTGTGAATTTCTAGATTCAAACAATGAAGAATATCCAAACCCAGACCAAGCATAACCCGATGGTGACCCTCTAACTTCATCTGCTAAACCAAATTTAAAATCAACTGAATTAACTCCATTTATACTTATAGGGGCAACTGCCCATTTACCGGTAGCACCAAAATTCCCCATGTAACTAATACTATAATCATCCTCTGATATTTTTATATCATCTGTTACATCAATACACGATTTTGAAGCACATAATTCCATAGCTTCCTTTTGTGTTGTTGTTTTGGAAATCAGCCAAGTTGAAAATGATCCGGTATCAACAACCGCTGTAACTGATTGTCCTGCAAGTGTGAATGGAAATGTAACTAGCACTTGATGGATATCTGTGTTAACTTCTAAAATAGTATCTCGTTTTCTTAACTGTTCAACAATATCATCATTGCTGTTAATAACATCTAATTCAAATCGGAGCGGTTTCGCTGTTGCACTTAGAGGTGATGCTATACATTGGAGCACCAATATACATGACAATAATATGAAATCTGTGAACATTTTGAAGTGATTCTGCAAATAACTCTTAGTGTGTGATCAAACAACTGGAGGAAAAAGAAAGAGTTGGAGTGGGTATCAAAGCATTCAAAGGGACTAATAGTCCCGTTTCGTAAAAAATATCATCCGCAGTTCCCCTATTGTTGTCTTATGCAGGTACAAATGGTTTGAGATTTTTTACTGAACCAATGCAGTCCATAATTCCCTTTAAAAAGAGTGGAAATATTTTCTTTTCATGGCATTCTTTGAATCATCTTCTATTTCATATGTATAGTATATATGACACACCTTTTAACATTTCATTTTTCCAAATGGGTATTAGCTTATCTTTTTTCGTATCTTTGTTTTGGATATTTAACTAAACAAATTATGATATTTTATATCACAAAAAACTTCCAGAAAACAGTCAGTTGATTCTATTTTCGCTTAACTGTCAGGGTTTAGCGTCGAAAAATTACTTCGGCATGTTTTACATCGGAGTGCTGCCCCCTCAAGATTTTTGTTAATCACCTCGACTGTCATTAGTTTATAGGAAAAGACTGTAATCATGAAGTGGTTTATCATTTGCCCTTCTTTTAATTACACCCTTGGATATTGACAGTATTCACAGTTCCATGTAATATATTAAATTTGGATATTAACTAACAATAGGATTGCTTTTTTGAATTTCACGGCATAAATCGGAGGGATGTTGAGTTTACGTTATTTTTCAATCTTATCCTCGTCGTCTATCTATTTCGTTAAATGGGGTGTTTTTCGTTTAGGTATTTCACATTTCTTGAACATCTAAAGCATATGAATGTACTTGTTACATTACGTAAAAATGATACTACATTTTAAAAAACAACATTTGTCAATAATAATCCAATTTTAACCCCTTTGATTCAAATAAAAGTATAATCCTATTTCAATTATCTTTCCAGTTCATCCAAACATCTTTCTGGGTCTTCAACTCACTCCATTGGGAATTGATCATTGAAATTCTATTTATAGCAACTTTCATTGATTCGTAATTTTTTTTTGTCCATTTCCCTTTATTTCTTCTTCATCTTTCTCTCTTTCAATAAAGATTTAAAAAGAAGGTCCGCAAACTTTCGGTAAATCAATTGTTAAGTACTGTTCACATATTTGGAAATTATTATATTAACATGGGTAGAAGAAAAATTGAAATTCAACCAATTGATGATGAACGTAACAGATCAGTTACTTTTTCAAAGAGAAAGGCCGGGTTATTCAAAAAAGCTCATGAATTGGCAATACTCTGTAAAGTTGATATTGCTCTAATCATCATTGGTCAGAATAACAAAATTTATAAATACTCATCTGATTCAACAGAGACAATTTTGAATAAATTTAACGTGTCAAATATTGAAGAGGATAAATCCCCTGATTTTTATGGCGATTATCAAACACAATCAAGAATTGGAAATTATATATCAAATCAAAGTGGTAATCAAATTCAAATGCAAAATTCAAAACTAAATCAAAGCAATGAATCTGATAACTTATCAAATTCTTTAAATAACTCAATCGTAACTCAATTACACAATGATGTTGATCATCAAACTTCACCAGATAATCAAATTGTTAATCATATTACTGGAAAGAGAATGTTAGATTCTGACCTTTCCAATGAGGCAAATAAAAGAATTAAATATGATCACCAAGATCAACAACAACAACCAACAACCCCACCTGCAACAACATCTGGTTCTGCTGCTACTTCTGTGGATCAAAAACTGACTCCTTTTAATCAAAACAATTTTCTAAAGAGACATACAAGATCACATTCAAAGAATAGACCTTCATTAAGTTTAGAAATCCCTGATAAGGAAACAGATTCAAATAATAAACGGAATAAAAATTCATTACCGATTATCACACCAACTACTCAATATATTAATAATATTGTTAGTCAGACTGAATTACCTTCTGCTTTATCGGGGTATTTTAATTTAAATATGTCTCCTGTTCAAACATCCGCTTCATCAAATTCATTTCTTTTCCCACAACAACAGCAATCAGTTCAAGTACAACAACAACAATTGCAGCAGCAGCAATTACAACAACAACAACAGCAGCAGCAATTACAACAACAACAACAATTGCAACAACAACAACAACATGTTCAACAACAACAACAACAACATGTTCAACAACAACAAAATGTACAGTCATCTGAGGGAGTTATTGATCATAAACATAGCCATCAACAACCACATCAAATGCAATTCCAACAACCACCCATTTATCATCCAATGAATTCTGCATCATCTATGTATTTCCCAAAGAAGATGGTAAATAATTCAAATATAAATGGTCCATTAAGTTCATTGCAAGTTCCATCAACAATGTACAGTAATCAAACCCCAACACTATCAGCATTTAAGGATATTCAAAGTCCAAATGGCTATTTCAATCAAGACAATTGGCCTAACTTTCCAATCCCTAATGTTTCAAATAGTAATGGTGGTAATAAGTCAAAACCAGAACATACATTATCATCACCCAACCAACCACATAATTTGAATACACCAGAAGGAGGTCGTCAACAACAAACTTAGTTTTATCAACAACAAACTTATTCTTCTTCTACAACATCTTAAACACAATACGACCTTAACAAACATAATTCCCGGCATAATAATATCTTTCACATAAATTTATTTATATATAAACACACACTCATTTTTTACTCTTCGATTCATTCTTTTAACTAGCTTTTTTAGTACCCTCTCTCGTTGTATAATATGTCTGAATAATAAACAATTTCGAATTGAATTAAATAATGATAAAACCAATATATTAATATCACGTGAATATCACGTGCTTTTTAAAAGGGTTTAAAGTGCTTACAAAAACATTTGTACCCCTCGCATCGCACCAAAATAATTTGGTTATTTATTTTTTGTGACTGTTTTTTTTATTTCCAAATTGGGAGAGCGACGCGCCAAACATGAAAAATATGAAATTTTTCAAATCCTTCAGAGTTTTCGATATTCATTTTCAAATAGAGGAATTATAACTAGACAATGAAGTTAAACATTGCTTACCCACCAAACGGTACTCAAAAGTCAGTTGAAATTGATGACGAACAAAAGTTGAGAATCTTCTTTGACAAGAGAATGGGCCAAGAAGTTGAAGCTGATGTCCTTGGTGACGAATTCAAGGGTTACGTTGTTAAGATTGCCGGTGGTAATGACAAGCAAGGTTTCCCAATGAAGCAAGGTGTCATGATCCCAAACAGAGTTAAGCTCCTTTTAACTAAGGAATCATCATGTTACAGACAAAGAAGAGCTGGTGAAAGAAAGAGAAAGTCTGTTAGAGGTTGTATCGTTTCCCATGACATGTCAGCTTTATCATTAGTTGTTGTTAAGCAAGGTGAAACCGAAATTGAAGGTTTAACTGATGTTCAAGTCCCAAAGAGATTAGGTCCAAAGAGAGCTAACAACATTAGAAAATTCTTCGGTTTATCCAAGGAAGATGATGTTAGACAATTCGTCATTAGAAGAGAAGTTGTCAAGGGTGAAAAGACTTACACCAAGGCTCCAAAGATCCAAAGATTGGTTACCCCACAAAGATTGCAAAGAAAGAGAGCTGTTAAGGCTGCTAAAATTAAGAACTCTCAAGTTCAAAGAGAAGCTGCTGCTGAATACGCTCAATTATTAGCCAAGAGATTAGCTGAAAGAAAGGCTGAAAAGGCTGAAATCAAGAAGAGAAGAGCTTCATCTTTAAAGGCTTAAATTCTTTCTATTAATATTAGGGGTTTTCCCTCCCTATTTTATAATATAAAGTCTATATAATTTAAGTTGTTTTTTAAGTAAACTTGTTAACAATGGAATTGATATTCTCCCAGGCTTGGGTACTTGTTAAATTATCACCATATTTGAACTTCGATTCATACCTACTCTTTTCCTCTTCATATTTTGGATCCCTTAATAATTTCTTTAAGTGATTTGGGAATTGTGCTTCTGGTATCATTTCATTTGATAATGGACATTTCAACATTCTCTCACCTTCCTCTAATTTACGTTTTAATCTAGACTCACCAGCTGCTCTAATATTCATTCCTTTTGGTACTCTATGACTTATTGTTGTTGGTTTAGAATCTTGTTCATCATAACCTGGTAATTCATCCTCATCGTCCTCTTCCTCAGTTATAGCAACCCCTATTGGTTCTTCATCAAGTGCCTTGTTTGCCTCTTTTTGTAGCAACGTCCTATATTTCAATGTTTCCTTTGTTAATGGCTTTTTGAAATTATCATCGCCTAATATTTCAATTGTCTCAACAATTTCAAAATCCTGCCAATCAATAGATGTATATGCAAGAAGAGTATCTGTTCTCTTTTGAATTGCATCCTTTTTGGATAATTTAATCTGTTTAATCTCCTTTGATATGTTTAAACAATCATCTAAAAATTCATTTTGATTGTTCTTATTATTCTTTATCTGATTTGCTAGCATCTCACTATTTATAATAACCAACTTATAAATATCCTGGTATCTTTTGTAAACTTGATTAAATCTATTGTCATTATGCAAGAAACCAAAATGAGGATTTAATTCATCATTAGATAAAATACTCTTTTTTAACAAATCTATACTATTAGAACCATACTGGATACTATACTTAGCCATTTGCTTTAACACATTCAAATCAGTCAAAGTCATTTCCTTTTCAATCATATCCAATTTCCCATCTTTGATATTCAACGTTATAAATGGTGCTGGATCATTGGGTATTTGAATAACTTCAGTCTCTGGGATGATTTTGACCTCTCTTCTTTCTTGAATCAAAGGAATTTGTCCTTTGGCCTTGAGTGTATCAATAATATATTGATAATAACCATTGTATGGATCGCTTTTATTAATAAACAGGAATTTAGGATTTTTCGCCTCTTTTGCTCTGATTTTTTGTTCAAATGCTACACCATGTTTTGAAACATACTGTGCTGTTTTCTCTATCATTTTCCGCACTTCATTTGGTGGGATAATTATATCGCTTGGAATATTTGACATGTTAACAGGATAAAGAAGCTAATATTTTTTTTCAATATGCTTTATTTCTTCTTAATGTTTAAAATGGTTAATTCTATTTTAGATTTCAATTGGATGAGTTTGAACAATAAATCTCTCTTGGACTTTATTGAAGACTATAATTGTTTAAATTTGGCTTTTGATGCTAAAACATTGGATTATTTTGAAACAATTAAATTTATTGAATTAAATTATAAGGAAAATGTTCATAAGTTGATAATTGATTATCAAGTACAATGTCTGGAATCTATTAATTGTTTAATTAAACAGTTTATTAAATTAACAACTGGATTAGCAACTTTTAAATCAATTTGGATAGGGATAGTGGAATCATATTATAAAGAATTAAATTGCTTTACAGTGAATCAATTCAATGATATTTATAAATTGAATATAAATAAACCATATCAGTTGAATATTTTAGAGCTTACCAATTTACACATTGATAGATCAAAAAGAAGGAAAATTGATTCAAATTATTTTAACATATTCAAAAATATACCTAATGAGGAATTATCATTAGATATAACTAATATAATCAATTCAATTATACATAAAGATGAAATTTTATTAACTTATAAAATAAATAAACTAAAATCAATTATAAGTTAAATTCCTTCTACTGAACAATAATAATTAATTAAATCCAATTCAGTTTTCAATGTGTCAGATCTATAAGCGGCTCTTAAATCAGGTACATTAGTCTGTTCTATTTCATTACCTTCAATACCATCTGAATAAAATTTTTCACCAAGCCAATTCTTTTTAAGTTCATATTCAAACCCACTCATAAAAACAGAATTTTTTGCTAATTCAGACATATCAACATTTGATAATTTCCAAATTTGTGCAGCAACTGAATATTCTTCAATTAATGGTTCCCTTGTATATGCAAATTGCAATGGATCATCAGTCGAAAGTGAAACCATTAACCCTCTTTTAAAATAAGTTGGTAATGGATTTTTGTCATATGTTAAAAATAATGCATTATTAGATAATGGTGCCATTGCAATCCCAATTTGGCATAAATAGTACATATATTGAATAAATGGTACTTTCCTTAATAAAATCCCATGTGAAATTCCTTCAGATGTTAAATAAGCTGAAATTAAATGTTCTGGATCACCCGCCTCACCTGAATGTGGCCTGAATACCAATGTATTAAATCCTCTTCTTTGTCTCCAATGATTCAAACTTGCCATATTTGCATAAACATAATACAGATAGTAAGAATATGGAGGATTTTCCTTTGAATCCCATTTTGATGGAGTTGGGAATTTTTTATGATAACGCCTATCTTGTTTTGATTCATCATCAACAGAATCGAATCCAATAACTCTTTGTAAAAAAATGTATAATTTTGGATGAGATTTTGGGTTTTTAGTAACTTCAAATAATGGTTTAAATAAATTCGTTAAAATATCACCAAAATTTTGAACTAGTCCTGTTGCTTTATAAATATTGTACAATCTTGGGATCTGAATTAGCCATCTTACATTATGAGAAAATAATTTATTATCAACAACCCATTCAGCTAATTTATCCCATTCATCGATTGATCTACCATAAATTGAAATTCTATATTCAGCCATCTGATATTTTGAAGATTCTAAATCTTCAAAAACTTCCTTTGTAATTTCTGCAAGGTACCTACCCTCAATATAATTATCAGTCTTTAAGAAAATTTCTCTTAATCTTGATTCTCCAATTGGGTTATATTTCAAATTGAATTTATCAAACCTATGGAATGTATCTCTATGAGCATGCATGTCTAATGTATCAATACTTAAATCATATGCAGTTAAATTCAAAGATTCAAAAACTTGTTGCAATGTTAAAACCTGACCATCTCTTTTAATAACTTTCTCATGTGGTGAATGTCTAATTTTATGCTTAATAAATCTTAAAAGATGTTTCTGGTTCATACATGCAGAATGATGAACATGTGTGTCAACCTTTCTAACATTGTAAAAATCTCTATGTGGGTTTTTCTTTGATTCTGTAGTCTCTTCATGGTCATTCAAAAGATAATATAAATTCCATTTTGCTTCTAAATATTGTAAACGTTTGAAAGCAAATGATTTTGTTGGACCATCTGATGCAATTGTATTAATTTTTTCCAAATCCATATAATAATCTCTAATAGTTGGAATTTTAACAAATGTATCCTTTGTCTTTGAATCAACAATTTGATAATTATCTTGTTCATCAATTAAATAATCAATTGATTCATCTTCACCAGGGATGAAACATTTTTCAAAATCAAAATCTCTTGCCCCATCAATAACCGATCTTGTGCTAGTAAACCCTCTTTCTTTAGCCTTCCAAAATGGAGTTGGTGGTTCGGGATAAATTGACCAGTTTTCTTTATTCTTCGGATTTTGATCAGGCCTTTGCAATGAAATATTCATGTACTTCTCTCTAGTCTCAATACACCATTTAATATTCTTATAGATATCTATGAGCTCCTTTGATGGTGGTTCACTTACTGAGTTATGATCATTTGCTAATAAATTACCCATTTTGAAAACGGGTGGTTTCTCACTTAGTGGTGGTAAAGTCTTCAATGGCGTCATCTCATGTGTAGTTGCATTGTACGCAAACTTTGGTAATGTCAAATTAGAAGACATAGAACTAGATCTTGAAATTTTAGGATCAACACCAAAACCTTGTAAAGTCTTTGCCTTCAAATCTTGGTCTTTCAAGGTCATTTCTTCAGCGTAACTCAAATGTGGATTCACCTCGTTGTGGATCTCGTCTTCGTCACTTAGCATTTCCATTATTTAAGGTTTCAATTTAAGTTCGATTTCTACACAAAAAAAAAAAGATAAGGTTAGAGGTACAGAAGTGAAGAAAAATCATGGACGTAATCTTCTTGGGTCTCTTGGGAACAAAGAGGCTCTTCTAATGTTCTTCAAGTCAAGGAAAAACATCAAGACTCTTTCTAAACCAATTCCACCACCAGCGTGAGGTGGACAACCGTAAGTGAAAGCATTAACATAATCAGAAACACCATCTTCAGTTGGATCAACACCATGGAACTTCATTCTCTCAGTCAATAATTCAGCATCGTGGATTCTTTGAGCACCTGAAAGAATTTCTTCACCTCTCATGAAGAAATCATAAGAATTGGAGTAGTTTGGATCCTCTGGATCTGGCATTGTGTAAAATGGTCTGACTGATAGTGGGAATTTATCCAAGATGAAGAAATCAGTGTTGTACTTTTCCCTCACGAGCTTACCAAGGAACTTCTCGTTTTCTGTTGACAAATCCTCAAATGGGTCTTGAGACTTACCATTGGCATTTAACATTTCAACACCTTCTTTATAATGAATTTTAACCATCTTTTCTGGGATTAAGAATTCTTCAACTGGGTATTGCTTTCTAATTTGGGCAATTTCCTTTGCATATCTGGTCTTCAATTCTGTAAACATAAAGATAAACATATCTGCTAAAGTATCAACAGTTTCATGATAATGTTCATCAATTGACATTTCCATATCTAAACCAACGAATTCGGTCATATGACGATGAGTGTTGGAGTTTTCAGCTCTGAAAACTGGTGCAATTTCGAAAACTCTTTCAAAATCAGCTGCAATCAACTGTTGTTTGTAAAATTGTGGTGATTGTGCTAAATATGCCTTAGTTTTGAAATATGTAACTTCAAAGACATTGGCCCCACCTTCAGATGGTGCACCAATCAGTTTTGGTGAATGAACTTCTCTGAACCCTCTTGCTGAAAGGTATTCCCTGAATAACCCACAGATACCTGATTGAATTTCAAAGATACAATGGTTTGTCATTGTTCTTAAATCAATAACACGGGCATCCAATCTAGTATCTAAATTGACAACTGGTAACCCAGAAATTTCAGCTTCAGCATCAGATCTTGATGCATCTTCAATTAATAATGGTAATTGAGCTGGAGTACCAGAAACCAAATAAATCTTATTAATTGCAATTTCAACATCTTGAACAGTTGCAGACTTGACCAATTCATCAACCTTCTTAACTGTACCATGTACAAGGACAATTGATTCCAAAGATAAACCAGAAGTCCATTTAATCATTGGCTTAGAAACGGTATCATTGTTAGATTTCATTAAACCTTGAATAATGGCATCTTGTTGTCTGAAAGCCAAGAACAACATAGAGGCAGATTGTTGTCTTGAGGTGTGAACTCTTGCTCTAAAAATGATGTCCTTACCATCATCGGCAGCAGAGAGTGTGTTGATTTTAGTTCTTTGGACACCTGTAACTTCAGATGTTTTTGATTGCATCAATGCTTGTTTACCATAGTTATCCTTTGCAGTGTCATTAGCAGCAGCGGCGGCTTCTCTAGCAGCTTGTTCCTCTGCAATTTGAGCAGCTTTTTCTGCCTTCTTCCTTTCCTTCTCTCTTTCCTTTTCGAGTTTCTTAAGAGCCTTTTTGGACAGGGGTTGTCCATCAGGACCCAAGATAACTTCAGTAGGGGTAGTTTCTTCTAAGGAAACGTTTTCAACTTGTTTTGTAACTTCCTCCGTCATTTAAAGACTTCAATTGATGAAAAAGGGAAATAAAAGGTTATGCGTTGTTGGAAGAGAATTGAAGATTTTTCAGTCATTTTCGAAATATTCAAAGATTAATATATAAAACAGCGATTAAACTTTCTAAATGCCGGAATTTTCCAAGAAGAAGAAGTTACCAGAAGACTTTTGTTCCTTGTCCATTTGGGAGTCCAATTTGTTAATTCTTGGTCTGAAAGAATTTGGATCTCTTCTAAAGGTAACATTCAAATTCTTTAAGAATCTATTACAACCGGTTAATAATGATTCTGCCTTATGTGCAGTGGCCTCCACTGATGGTTGTCCATCAAAAACCATAACCTTATCTGCCATATAAGTAGCCATGATAAAATCATGTTCAACAATAAATGCAGTTTTCTTAGCATGAAGAATGAATCTTCTAATAACCTTAGAACAAATAATACGTTGTTCTGAATCCAAATAAGCTGATGGTTCATCAATTAAATAAATATCAGCTGTCTTACCCAATGCTAAACAAATAGCAACTCTTTGTAATTCACCACCAGAAAGGAATTGAACTTCTTGGTCAATTATATCGTCAATTCTTAATGGTTTCATAACATCAGTATTAAATTGTGGATGCAAGAATGATGCTCTAATTTTCTTAAGGAATAACATTCTTACTGTACCTTGGAATTTTGGTGCAATTTTTTGTGGTTTCATTGAAACATTCAATTGAGGGATATCACAACCTTCATCAGGTTCAATTGCACCTGCTAATAATCTACATAATGTAGTCTTACCTGTACCATTTTCACCCATCATAACAATGATTTCAGAATCACTGAATGAACCTGCATTAACATTCAATTTAAAATCACCTTGTGTTTTTGACATTGCAGGGTATTCAAAAGAATTATTTTGTTCAATTATGAATGAATCAGAAGCATCAGCTAATCTAAATTGCAAAGATTCAGTTCTGAATCTCATATTTTCTGTTGGGATATGACCATCAAGGAAAATATTAATACCTTCTCTAACGGAAGATGGGAATGAAACAACACCATAAACTGATGGTACACCATAAAGAATACAGATGTAATCTGAAAGATAATCTAAAACTGAAAGATCATGTTCAACAACAATTGTATAAACTTCTGTATCAGATAATGATCTAATAATTAAAGCAGCATTTAATCTTTGTTTAACATCCAAATATGATGATGGTTCATCAAACATATAAACATTAGCCTTTTGAACACAAGTCATTGCAATAGCAAATCTTTGTAATTCACCACCGGATAATTTAGCAACATCTCTATTTAAGACATTTTGTAATTCACAATATTTAATAATGAATTTAATTGCATCAGGTCTCTCTAATCTAGCCTTTAATAATTCACCAACTTTAGTCAATGGCCCCTTGATGGCTCTTGGAATGTTATCAACGTATTGTGGTTTAATAATAGCTTTAATATCATCCTCTAAAATTTTGGTGAAATAGTTTTGTAATTCAGACCCTCTGAAATGTTTAATAATACCCTCCCAATCAGGTGGGTCATCATACTTCCCTAAATTTGGTTTCACTTTACCTGATAAAATCTTCAAGGCAGTTGATTTACCAATACCGTTGGTACCAACTAAACCAAGAACTTGACCTGGTCTTGGCATAGGGAGTCTATGCAACTTGAATGAATTAGCGGAATATCTGTGGGTAGTTTCAGATTCTAAATTGGTTGGCAAATTGATGATTTGAATGGCATCAAATGGACACTTCTTGGTACAAATACCACAACCGATACATAAATTTTCTGAAATAAAGGCAATCTTATTGGTTGGAGTAACTTCAATACATAACTTCCCTGTTTTGACCACAGGACACGCCTTTTTACATTCTTGACGACACTTCTTTGGCTTACATCTGTCTTCAGACACAATGGCAATACGAGCACTTTTCCCACTCATCGTGAACCCCGTTTTACTTCAATAGAAAAGGAAAAATAACGAATTTCAACACTTTTGAAAAAAAAAAAATTTTTCTTTTTTAACTAAGAGAACAATTTAAAATTTCTATAAAAGAAAGCAATAAGATAAAATTAAAAGGAGAGGAAGAAAAGAATGAAAGCATATTTGAAATTGGAAATTGTTTTTATTGGGTGATTTCTGAGTAAAATAGTTTTTAAAGCAAACAAATTAACCCCCAAACCCACCAAAGCGAATGTAATTTGTTCACAGATATTGAATTTCCAGCTGCACTTGGCTTGGATATACTTGTAACCAGGGAACTAAACGCATAAATAGTAGTGTCTCTCTCTGAAGAGTTGGCATCGGTTGATAATGGTATCCCATTTTGTCCTAACCCAGTCTCAAAAACAATTTCACCACCGGAAATCGTAATAGAATTCCCCATTGCAAGTGAATCGGTATAGGACACTGTGTTTGGAATGGTTAATGTAAATGTACTATCAGTGTATTTACTAGCCAATGGAATTGTACCCGAAGTAATAGGTAAATAGCTTGAATACATTGTTGATGTTGCATCTGTTGGCAATGTATACCCTTCGGTTGAATATGTAGTTGCGGCAGTAACTAAAACAGTTCTATCTCTATTAGTGACTGTAAATAACTCTGTACCATTAAATGTTGAAGTACTTAAATTGGGTCCAGGTGGCTTTGCGTATGATTCTGTAAATACAAATCCATAATCTGTGAGTGTTGAACCATTAACAGTCACAAGAGTTCCTGATCTAGTAACAGTTAAATCATCAGATGATCCACCCCCAATGACAATTTCCTTATTATCATCAATTGTTTGATGAGCTGACACAATTTTATTTTCAATATTATCATCACCATCATTAATTTCGTCAACGACATCTTCTTTGTGATCTGTTTCTAATATATCCCTTTTGTCTAATCTACTATCATCATCACTTAATAAACCCTTCAAATTACCAATGGCAATTTGTTTATTATCATTATCAACTGCAATATATGCTGATTTTATAAATGGTGTCCCCATAACAGAAAATGTTACACGATAATCAGGTAAGAAAGCTAAAGCACAAGCTGAACCCCCACTTTCAAAAGTTAGACCTGTACCATTAATTGAAATTGGGAAAATGAAATTTGAAATTGGCATTTTAATGGTAAAATTATCGGCCAAGTACATATCAATTGTACCGATATCTCCAATTGAACAATCAGTAATCCAAACATTCAAATCTGATAAATAATAAGCATTTAATTCAATTGCCATTTCAACAAGTGTTGAATATGGAATATAATTATATGCATGTCTTGAATCAAGAACAGCTGGTTTTGGATAACTTGAAATGGACATTCGATCATTGTATGAATCAGAAAAAACAACAGATTCCCCTGTACTACGGGAAGTAACACCCCAGCCAAATATTGGGAACGATGGTATGTTATTATTGTCTTTGTCAAGTTCTTCATTTTCAATTTCAACAAAACTATATTGTGATAATCCATCATCAGTAATTAAATCCCCAATAACACCGCCAAGGATTAATTGAGGGTCTGTGCCATTATTTGCCGATAATGCCAAGGAATAAGAATTTGAATCGATTATTTCATTATCAACAAAATTTGAAATGAAGTTAGTTTCAACATTATCTAATAGCTGTGAATATCCCAATGCCAGAGCCCCTGTAGAAACATTTGAGGAATTACATAGAACAAATGGTACATCCCAAAGTTTCAAACCATCAGTAACATTACCATTTTGAACTTGTATATTCATTGAATCTGTATACCAAACACCATTAACGAAAATGGTGGAGAGGTAAGTCTGTACGTACTCTGTAGCACCTGCATAACCAACTACTATCTTTTGAAAGATATTAATATAAGCTGAGTATAATGAACCATAGTTTATATAAACCCCACCTGCAGCACAGTTATTAGTAAGACTAGAAGATGATGATGTTGATTCAAAAGTTGCAACCGCAACGGTTGTTTGATAATCACTGTTTGCTGTATCAGAATCAGTTGAGTTCTGTGTGATCGTTGTTGTCAAGGAGGTTCTATCTGGTAATCTTGGAGGAAGGGTTGTTGATGAAGATGACGATGACGAAGTTGTTTTTGTTGTTTCCGTACTTTTTGTTGAAGAAGATGAAGATTGACTTCCCGAAACTTCAGATTCTGCATTACATGGGGTGAAATAGTTATAATCTGGTACCCATAGATCACCCTGGAGTACATCCAACCTCAAATGTAGTTGTTGTGGTGGTGACCCCAGTTCCACTGGTAAATCAAAGTATTGGCCACCCTTAGCTTCCAAATGAAATATAGGAAGAGTACCCGCCACCACTGCTACGAGTGGAAGAAACTTGAAGATCATCTTTGCTTTGTGTTGTTTCTGAAGGAGAAAGGAGACAAAATACTGAGAAAAATGTAATGTTTGAAAGTGAGATGGGCAAATTAAAAATAGAATTTGAACCAAAAAAATTATAAAGATGATAATGGAATTGTTAAGTTTTTTCTACACCTTTTGGGTCACAAACAGTTTTACCTTCTGTTTTTGTGGAATGTTTTCCAAGTTGGCCCATGATGGGAAAAAAACTTTCTTCTCCAACAGTATTCTTCTGGAAATTCGAAGTTCTTTGTTTAAGCTCATGTGCATATCAACGGTTGCCCACTAACATTCTTGCCCAAGTTGCATAATTGTTATTGTAACGGAATTTACAAACGGTAATATTTAGTAGCCTAAAACGCTTCTCTCTGGTCATCCCTACTTGTACCAGGTGCAAAATTTTGTACAATCGCACAATTTACTTCTTCAGTGTTTATTTCATTAAGTGAAGTATGACATCATCTTTAAAAAGAAATTTTTTTCGTAAAGTTAATTAACAAAATTGAGTGAAGTCATACATGGTACATAAAATCAGGTACTTCATATTAAATTTTACTGCTTATAATATATAAATGATTCTATCATTTATTAGCTTTGTTTGGACAGGAAACGATATTCAAAAGAAAGACCTTAGTAAAGCCCTTTACAGGGTTTTAAAAAATGAAACCGACAGGGTTTTTTTGTTCCTGGGAAACAAAAATATATACAACATTAAAATTATAACAGGACGACCCCCAATTCACTCAAATTACCATCTAAATCACCACCTTTAATTTCATTCATACGGTAATTGAATAAATAATAGTTCAAATTACCATCACCTGCACCGAACTTTAAATCATCAATAAAAAGAACATTATCTTGTGCTGTTAATGCATTGAAAACATCAGTTTTATACTTCTTGGATTCAACCATAGCATCATAAATCAAACTTTGTAAACGCTCCTTTAATTTACTATCATCACCCTTAACAGCATAATAAAATAAATATGAAACCCCCAATTCCTCTTGAGTACTCAACACTGTAAATGGTAAAACATAAAATGACACAAATTCTGTAATTTTACCATCTGCATCATCAACTACAAAGGCATGAACTTTCTTCTTTTCCTGCTGATCACCACCATAGATCCAATGTTCAATTTCTTCTCTTGACATTATTTGACTTACAGTGTACTTCTTCCTGAAGGAATTGTATAACTCATATACTTCATCAATATCTTTAGCTTCCATTGGTCTCCAACCTACTGTTTTTGGTTCATTACCTAATGCATATTTGGCCATCATTGAGGATTTTGTTTCACCTTTTGGTAAAGCACTAAATCCAAATCTATTAAGGTTATCCCATTGAATTGGTCTATGGGTATATCTTGATGTTGCCATTGGTTTTGGCAAGATTGTACCTGATGTATAAAGTGCTTGCCAAATATTCATCAAATTCACTCTTCTTGTAATTTCCTTAATTAATAATGGCGCCAATCTCTTAGACCTCAATTGTTTATGAACACATAAGAAGTTAATCTCAACTGCTTTAACTTCCTTTGTCTTGATATCTAGATCACAAGGAACACCACTAATAAATGCAACTAATTTTCCACTTGCCTTTGCCCTAACACCTAAATGCCATTCCTTTTTCCAACCAGGTGCTTTCAAAGCCCAATTAAAAAACTCTTTGGAATAGGCAAATCTAAATGCCGCATCATGGTCTTCGACGTAATGATCATATAACAAAGTATACAATTCGTTTAAATTTGAATCATCATCCAAATCCAAAGTAGACCACTCAAATGATTCATGAAGGTTGTAAGGTTCCTTTCTCACCTCGTCAATTGATTTGTGTTCAATTGGTCCCTCGTCATCAATCATCTCACCAAATTTAGAAACCGGTTGGGTCTTCCAGAACTTGTAATCGTCCATTTTCTTTGGTTGTTCTCCCTGTAGGGCAAGTTGTTTCAGTAAATCTTCTATGCTTTTCTTCTCGGCCATTTTAAAACACTTCAAACTATGTAAATTTGAATTTAACTTTTCTAAATAATGAATAAATCAATTGAAAAATTGAAATTTTCTGATTAGTGTGACATAATATCAAATTGTTTTATATATAAAAGTGCCAAATAGGCTGTTTTGAAAGACTTTAAACGTTTATTTGTGCTTAGAAGTTTAAGAATCAACTTTATAGGCTGCTTTAAAACGGAATTCAAATGTACACTTTGTGTTTTGATATATTTTTTAACGATAAAGATCAAACAAGTGACTGGGTTAAGGAAGTGGCACAATCTAAGGATATATTCACAGAAGATAAATCAAATAAAGAGATTAAAAACAAGCCTAAAATTACTGGTTTCAAATACACAGAATTAAGTGATATAGATTATAGATATACAAATATTGATATTATTTCAATTGATAGCCCAACTCCAACGATGTCATCCAATCCATTTAGTATTAATAATCCTTTATTAGCCGAACATTTAGGTGAAGGGGTTATTCGATTGTTTAAAGATGCTCGAGGGTTAGAGAATCAATTTAAAATTGATCAATTAGAACATATCCCCGGTGATAATTCAATTGTCTCCATATTAGCAGTTCCTTTCTATTTTAGCTCTTCTGATTTATTATTGGGGTTTTTAGAACATGATTTATTGGATAAGATATCACATATTAGAATCATCAAACTATCAAAATCAAATAGGACAATGGTTTTAATTAAATTTAAATCCCCAAAAGATGTCGATCCGTTTATTTTAAATTATAATGGTAGGAAATTTACTTCCTTGGACCCTGAAACTTGTACTGTTGTTAAGATTAAAGAAATTATTTTCAGAAAATCAAATATTATAAATAACGATGGGCAAATTAAAGAAAATGCACAAGATAGTGAACAAAAAGATCTTATTAAAATATCTTTGCCTTACTTATTACCTGATCCATTTACTGATATTCATTTAAACGTTAAAAATCCATCAAATTATGTTGAATTGGCAACATGCCCAGTTTGTTTAGAAAGGTTAGATAGTGATATAACGGGAATAGTTACAATTCAATGTCAACATTCATACCATTGTTCATGTTTATCCAAATGGAAGGAGGATAAATGCCCTGTTTGTAGATATTCAACAAAATCCTCATTACCAACAACATCATCATCATCATCATCACCAATTGAATCGAAATGTTTCAAATGCGATAAAGATTCTAATTTATGGATTTGTTTAGTTTGTGGGCATGTTGGTTGTGGTAGGTATGATAATGAACATGCCGTCGAACATTATAGTATTACTGGACACTGCTTTTCAATGGAAATTGATTCTCAAAGAGTTTGGGATTATATTCAAGATGGTTATGTTCATAGATTAGTTCAAAATGAAGCTGATGGTAAATTAGTTGAGTTACCATTAAGGGATGGATCTAATAAAACTAATGAGGAAAAAATTGATAAAATTGGTTTTGAATATTCAAAATTATTAATTACACAATTGGAATCTCAAAGAGAATACTATAATGAAATAATTGATCAATTAAAAGGGAATGTTGAATATCATGTTGAATCAATGAATAAAATGATCGAAAAGACAAGATCGTTACAAAATCAATTCAATGAAATGGAAATAAAATTTAAGGAAAATGATAAACAATTAAAACATTTAAAATCCAATAATGATTGGAAGGATAAATTTTATGAAGAATCTGTTATAAATGAAGGATTATGTAAAAATATGGAATCATTAGAATTGAATAATAAAGAATTAAAATTACAAAATGATGATTTGAATGATCAAATAAATGATTTAATGGGTCATTTTTCAATGGAATCAAAAATTCAAAGTATGGATGATGATGCAAAACATGGCGAAATAGTTATAGTTCCAGCTAAAACATCTGCCAGTAAAAAAAAGAAAGTTATCCCACTTAAAAAAAAACGTTAATTAAGGAATTTATCCCTTGAATATGAAAAATCAGTGAAATAAACAGATTCCTTTAATAATCCATCATCATCATTTTTTTGAATTTTAATTATTGATGATGTACTATTTGATCTACTCTCTTCAATTGAATCGAATATGAATTTTGGAATTGGGGAATTTGGTGGTGTTATTTCTAAGCTTGTGAATTCTTCATCGAAATTCTCTGCAGATTCAGGATCGAATATCAATGGTATAATAGGTGGTGGTAATAAATCATCCCTTTGATTGATTAAATGATCCCAGACAATATGTCTAAAAAATGGGAATTTCTTTAATTGGTTAAATGTATCTTCTTCGTCAATATTTAATCTCTTTTCAACAGATTTTTGTAATAACTTTTGTAAAAATTCCCTACCAAATTGAGAGACGTATATTGGGTAAGTTACTTTGTTTTTAACAACTTTATCCATGATTCTTTTATTATTATTCCCTGTAAATGGGGGATTCCCTGTTATTAAATCATAAACAACTGCACCCAAAGACCACCAATCACATTTAGAATCATATTCTTCACCTTTGATAACTTCAGGGGCAATATATTGAGCAGTTCCATCTAATGAATCACATTTTTCTGAAACTTTACTAAGTCCAAAATCTGTTAGTACTAAATGACCCTTACTATTAAGCATACAATTTTCAGGTTTTAAATCCCTGTAAATAACACCAGCATTCAAATGTAAATGTCTCAAAGCTAAGATCATCTCAGCTGTGTAAAAGGAAGCGATTTTCTCACTCATAATATGCTCTTGTCTTAAATGATAAAATAATTCACCACCTTGAAGGTATTCTAACATCAAATAAACTTTATCAAAATCTTGAAATGCATAATACAATTTAACAATATTCGGATGTGTAACTTTCTCCAAGATTGTCCTCTCAGTTAAAGTCCTCTCATAATTTTTAGTGTTAACAATCATTGAAGCTTTTTGAAGTTGTTTTTGAGCGTATAATTTCCCAGTTTTGGTGTGTTTAACTAATATAACTTTACCAAATGATCCCTTCCCTAAGACTTTAATTGGTTTAAAATCAGACACTTTTGGTTTTTCAGGTAATTCATCAATTTTGTTCTGAAAAGGTTCATCCAAGTTCACTTGGTAAGAAATCCCTTGTCTGTGGTCTAAATGTCCCACAGTAATGACGGAATCAGAACGGAACTTCTTGAAATGTTGAATTTCCACTTCATCATCGCTTATGTCATCGACTTCAAATACATCCATTGTTTAACAACTAAGAACAGAAAATAGTATTGTGATTTTTAAAAAAAGCATTTACTATTTGGAAGAAATATATGAAAAAACCTTATAATTCAGTTGAACCTTTAAATGGGACAGTTAAAAACTCGGATATGCCTGAAAGTGTACAAATATTTGTTAAGAGGGCTTTTTCCCGTGCGAAACTGGCTGATTTTACACCTTTACAGTTTAAAACACTGAAATCAGAGATAAAAACTATCATTTCATTGGCCAAAGAACAGAAAGCACTCAATCACAACAAATGGTCTTGTCAGATGATTCCAGTTTTAGATGGACCTGGTTTGAAATTAGATTTATATAATAATGTAAGAGGGGAAGATTTAAAGAAAGTTGAATTATTAAAATTGAAATCTACAAAGTCCATCGTGAATCCCCCAAAAAGACAGAATATATTTGGGGAGGAATCATCAGATGAATCTGAAACTGATTTTAATGTCCCTGTTGTAAAGAAAATGAAGCTTTCCAATGGGAATTCAATTGCCAATTTGAAAAAGGTTAAAAAGCTTAGCCAAATCACTAGTATTGAATCACCAGATCCAGAGTTCAGTTCCAATGATAAACTGGCAGAACGTTCTAAAAGATTTGAAAGGGAATTGAAGGCCAGTACGAAAGATGTCAGTTACGATATGGATCCTTTAGACATGGGGCCAATTATTGGTACGAATAAAACATTAGAGAAGAAATACCTTAGATTAACATCACAGCCAAGACCTGAAACTGTTAGGCCACTATCTGTGTTGAGAAGAACATTGAAGTTTCTAAGAAATAAATATTTTGATGGTGCAACTTATAATTACCTTTGTGATCAATGTAAATCAATGAGACAGGATTTAACAGTTCAAAATATCAAGAATGAATTTACAGTTGAAGTATATCAATTCCATTCTAAAATAGCAATGGAGTTTGGGGATTTGGGGGAATTTAATCAATGTCAATCTCAATTGAAACTTTTATATGAAGATGAATCATTGAGAAGTGAGGATTGGTTGGAATTTGTCAGTTATAGATTCCTATATTATTTATTAACAGATAATAGAAATGAAATTGATCAATTAATGATATATTTAATTGAATTAGGTGAAGAGGTGATTAATAATCCATTTATTAAAAGTGCAATGACATTAGATAAGATTTTACTTAAGAAGAATTATTATAATTTCAGGAAATTATTAAAGGGTTTAAATACAATTATTGAACCAATTGATGAATTAAAGAAGCCAATGTTCTTCTTTTTTATTTGTCTGTTTAATCAAATTGTTAAAATGGAAAGGCCGAGGATTTTATTAATTGTTTGTAGATCATACAGGCAAATTGGTTTGGATTATCTTATACAGTTATTATCCTATAATGAAGAGGATGAATTAATTGAATATTTAAAATCATTAAATATTGATAAATTTATTGAAAATGGGACATTTATTTGTCATATGGCCAAATCGACAATGGAAACAATTGGATCCAAAAGGAGAATTGATATAAAGGGACAAATATAAAGATGTGTGTGATATTAATTATAAATTATCAGTTGAAAAATAAACTATATTGGTAATGAATCTACCTTTATACCTTGTTATTGATGAACTAGTTATATAACCATCTCTATTCATATTACTTGTGATCAAGTGATTAAGCATTACATGATGGGGGACTTGGGATTTATCAACCTTCTTAACTTTCAGCTTTCTATTACTATTACTAATAGTAGCTGTCCTGATATTCTTTGATGATCTTATTGAAGAAGAAGAAGAATTGGAAGACCCCGATCTTTTCAACACAGGTCTAGCTGGTTTCATAGTTGAATATTTATCCATCAAATTCAAATCATTTATCCTATAACGGTACATTTCATTGATCCCATTTCCTCCATTCCCAGTGAAGGACACACCTTTGTAATTTTTGTTATTGGAGTCGTTCAATAGATTGGAGTTGAGGTACGGCGGTAACATGGGCGGCTCTGTGAAGTTCAACGCGTGGAGGAAATCGAAGTGGTTTAAATGATCGAATTCTTCATCGCTATAATCGTGGGGAGGTTTACAAGGGTACCGCAACATCTTCTGGTCGTAGAATGCCGGCATTTCCGTTGTATAAACAGCTGTTGGCATTGGCATCGGGCTCTGTGATCGAGGCGAGTCCAAATCCGGGGGGGGAGTTGTCAATTTCGAATCCAACATTGACTAAAAGAGATGGTGATAAGAAAAGAAAGTAAACATTTCCTTTCCCATTCAAATTTGTATTTTAATTCAAATTCATCCTTTATACACTGATTATACTATATCGGTTGATAGATTAATTCCCCACTAATTCTAACCTATCCAATAGTCCAATAACCGTTTTTATAGCATTTATTTCAGTATCAGAAGTTATGTGAAAGTCGATTTTTCCAAACGGGAATTCCTTCCTGTTTCCCTCTTTTAGTGTGTTTACCAACATAACAGATAGTTGTCCTATTGAAATGTGCCATTGTGTTTAAAACCAATCTCTTTCTGTGAATTGTTACATTCCCTTGAAACCCATTGCAATTTCCCAATTGGGAAATACCTTGTAACATGAAATCATGGCTCATGATTTAGTTTAAATACCAAACAAGAACACAAAGAACACTACAATTTTTATATGGTGTTTAGCATTATAATAATAATAATGAGGATGAAATTCTTGGCTTTTATTAAACTTATCAATTTAGCCTTGGCAAAGGATATCGTTAAATTGAATGCAGTCAAAGTATTTGGTGATGGAAAGGATGAATCATTCCAATCTGATTTTGGACCACACGTTTTAATAGATGTTAAAGAAAGGGGGGATTTGAAAAGGGATTATATCCCCATTGAAATCAAATATACTCAATTGACTTACTTTGTTGAATTTGAAATTGGCTCAAATAAGGATAAAGTCCTTTTAAGTTTAGATTCCGGTTCTGCTGATTTTTGGGTAAATAGTGCCAATAATGAGGTATGTTTAAGTGATCTTGATAATGCTTCAAAAATAACGAATATTGTGAACCCTATTGAACAAATTCAACCAATTATTCATACAAATGAAAATGATAATACATGTTACGTCATAATAGCAAATGATGATAATAACAATGGTCAAAATTCATTAACAATAAGAGATGAACAATCTGACGCTCCTAATATTGAGTACCAAGGTTGCTTAGGGTTCGGTGTATTCAACTTTGATAATTCAACTACATTCAAAGAATCTGATCTTAAATTCGATATAAAATATGGTGATAATTCAACATCCTCTGGGATAATGGGTACAGATGATATTTACATTAATGGTATAAAAGTCCCAGATGTTACAATTGGTATTAATAAAAAATCAACTGCAAATGGAATTTTAGGCTTAGGATTTCCTGTAAATCAAGCAGGTTTCCAACTTGATAATCAACAAATTTATGATAATTTACCAACAGTTATGAAAAAAAATGGTTTAATTAATAAAGTGGTTTATTCATTAAAGGCAAGTATTGCATCTGATAAATATCAGTCTGAATTAATATTTGGTGGTTATGATAAAAATTCATTTGAAGGTCAATTAACTTTATTACCTATAATTGATTATAATTTACGAAATTCTAATAGGAAAGGTGATGGACCATATTATATTTCAATTACACTCAATTCAATTACTTTTGATAATGAATCGAACCCTTTTGCTATTGGTGCAGCCCCAGCAATTTTAGATTCAGGATCAGTTGGATCGTTTTTCCCAACTAATATTATTTTATCAATTGTTGATAAATATGGATTTGAATATTCAGATGATTTACAAGGGTATGTTATAACCGAATCAAAGATTAAAGATTCAATTTTAAAATTTAATTTCCAAGGTGTTGAAATTAATGTCCCATTAATTTATTTTACTTACCCCGTTTTAGATATGAATACATATGAATATTCAAATTTAAGATTATTAAGTGTTGTTTATTATAATGGTCAAAATATTGATTATTTTATTTTAGGTGATGATATCTTAAGTATGATTTCATTTGTTGTTGATATGGAAAAAAAACAAGTTGCCATTGGTCAAGCAAATTTAAATCAATCTGAAGAAAATATTATTGTTGTCATTGATGATATCCCTGATGCTATTAAAGCTTCAGAATGGGATAATATTTATGGATCTGATGGTAAGAAAACTTTATCTATTGTTGGTAAAGAAATTGCAATTTCAGATATTGATAAAATCCCATCAAATGAAACAGTAAATTTAACAAATCAATTTTTACCCGGTTATGGTATTGATTTGGGATGGATTTAGTTAAAGTTAAACTAAACAATATATTATATTTATTTTTAATAATACAAATATTTATAAAGAAAGGAAATTGATAAGCAGTATCAGAATTTATAAAAGAAAGTATAATGAAAAGAGTAATGCACCAAATGAGTTATTTGATGCTCCAATGAGACGTATATCTTCGTTTCTAGAAGATGTATCGATTGTTGAAACAGATGGTAATGCATCGGGTGTATTTGATGAAATTGATGTGATTGATGACTCAGTACTGGTTGGAATAGTGAATGATGGCTCTCTAGAATTACTGGTTGGAATGGTTGATGATGATTTTCTAGAAGTATGTGATGATGGCGGGAAAGAGGATGAGTTTCTAGAAGTATGTGATGATGGTCGCAAAGAGGATGAGTTTCTAGAAGTACGTGATGATGAGAAGGAGGATGACTTCTTACTAGTGGTAGTAATAGTAACACTTGATTCAAATGTTTTTGTAGAAACATCCGTAACTGTGACGTCAGCGGTAACTGTAACATCAGTAAAGTATATATTCCAACCAGTTGTATAAGTTGTATCATCCCTTTTGAAATTCACAGGGTATTCAATATTAGAGCTGGTAAATGATTTCAATACCTTTACATCTGAATCAATTATATTTTCCGATCTGGCGATCTGGTCATCAAAATCATCATTGGCTAAATTGTTAAATTGAACAGTCTTTTCACCATCGGAGCCCAACTGTAATTCAACAACGTATTGAAGCTTATCTTCAAACAGTGAAGGGTATTCATGTATACCATCAACAACATTTTTCGTACTAAGATGGCTGGTATTTTCTAAATTGGAGGTCATTTCAATGGGCTTTTCATTATGTGTTTCAACATTTGCTCTAACTAATGATAGAAGTGTGAATGCTGATAACGTACTTATATTCTTCATGTAAATTGAATCTGATGAAAAGAAAGGGTGTTCATGACAGGGGAGAAGATGATCTAAAAAAAGAATCATTATTTTTCTTGATCTAAAATTTCCCTTTTGGGATAATTGCTTTGATCTCAAAATACTTCTCTGTTTTGTTGACGACTAACAACGAAACCTGTTATTACAGATTTCCCCATTTCATCATCACCCCCGATTACATTACTTAATTGGTTTTCAATTGGGGAAATAATCTTATTGGCAGAAGTAGGTGTAATTTCTCTACTTTCAAGATATTCAATTACATCCTCTTGAAATCCAACCATGACTCCATTCAGTGAGTTTGATATTGCTGGATGTTTATATGAATGCCCAATCTCTCTCTGTTCTTCAATGGTACTGGCTCTCCTCTTACTTCTCTTATTACTATTTGAATTTTCAAATCTTGGGGTATGTGACGTAATGTTATTTGCTATATTTTGATTATCCTCAACTGGTGAATTTCCATCACTTATCATACCTCCAGTATATTCTTCAATTGATGGGGATTCCTCTTCTTCAATCTGTGGTAATTGAGTTCTTATTTTAACGGCACCAGATAATATTAAATTAGGTGTTTCGTTATTATCACTGGTTTCATCTCCCTCAATACCACTATTTGCTTGTGAGGAATTATCTTCTGATGAAGTCATTAAAACTGCATTATTATTCTCTTCACCGTCTAAGAATGTATTAAAACTCATAATACTCTTTTGATGAGCAAGGCCTGAAGAATTTATTAACCTATCCAATCCTAATGAAGCCCCAGTTTGAAATAATTCATCATTTGTATCAACACTTTGACCTTTTGTTTTAATTGAATCCAATGCAATATAATATAACAATGGTTTATAATTTCTATCAAAGAAAACAAGTGCCATTAAAGTTACAGGGAATAAAGGTAAAATCAAACCAGCTAAAATAAATGATTGTTCTAAAGCCAATGATCCAAACATTTGAATATGTAAAACAAAAACACCTAAACAAACTCTTTTAAATATAATTGGCCATGCCTTACCTGTACTATGAAATGGATGAACAAATGAATAAACTAATTGATATTTATAAGTGTAAAACCCTAAAATAAAATAAACCAACCCCGAGATTAAAATCTTTGTTGAAATTGGTGAATAAATCAATGTTATAATAAAAATCATTAAATGTTGAGGTAAAATTAACCCCAAATCAAAAACTGATGGTTTAAAAATCCCATTATTAAACATTCTTGGCGTCCTATTTTTATATTTAATAACAGTTTTCCAAAAAAGTATTACCAAATCACCAATTTGAAGTAATTTAAATGGGAACATTGTTAAACCTTGAAGTAAAATCAAATCAATATAAAATAATGATAATGATTTTACTGAAGTTGCTAATAATGGAGCAATTTTTGTTGTATCTGTTAATAAAGCCTTATAACTTGAAAGGGTACCAAATAATGTGAAAACAAGAAACAAATTAAAAAAAATGTACAGGAAATTCTTTTTAATAACAGATAATTCAACATCCCCCCTTGATTTTTGACCTTGTAAATTTGAAAGAAATGATATAACATAAGGTAAAATAACATTAATAATTGTGAATAAATAAGTTGGTAATAACCCAGTGACAATTGCCCTAGCTGTTGCATTTTTCAGTAAATAATCACCAAATTCTTTCCACATTTTCCTAATTGAATTAACATTTAGTAATGAAGTAATATACCTAATTGGAATAATCAAAAGGATACTAAAAGCAACAATTATCCCTTCAATTATATTTCTTCTAATGAGAATTGTCTTTTTATTTAATAGTAAATTCTCCCAAATAATATCTAATGGAGCTGGAGCTAAAATTGATGTTAATTCAAAAACTTTTGGTGAGAAAACAGCTTGAGCAGCCATTTGGGCATCTGTAACAGAATCCATTGTAACAAATGCATCAGAAGATATTTTGAATGTCTCCCTTGCTTTACAATCTCTAATTTCATCATCAATTTTAATCAATTCCCTTGTAAAATGGTCTATTAAATCTATTTTTGGTCCAAACATGGTCAATTTACCAAGTCTCTTTTCATTATTCTTTGGTAAAATAGGAAAGACATGAAATTGGTTATCACTAAAAAAATCATTTGGTAATGTATTTGTCATTGGAGTGTATAAAATATCTTGATCATCGGGTATTTCATTTATCAGTTCAACGTTCAATCTAACATGATGATCAGAAGGTATTTCAAATAAATTAATATCCAATCCATAAGCCCTTGAATAAAAAATCTCCAATTTCTTTAAAATTTTATCTCTAACTTTAAATAAATTTGTCAATGGGGAATAATCATGAACAAAACTAATTTTTTCAACTTTACCAACAGATAATTCTTCAACGTGGGCCTTTAAACTTAATTCATTTCTTAAATTTTCAGGTATATCCTGAAGGTAAATTGTACGATCAGTCAAAGTTCTTTGAGAACCAAGGAATTTTTGTCTTGTTTTAATGATATGATTTGTTTCACTAAATAAACACCAAAAGATAATCCCAGTGAATATGTATGTAAAGACAGTTGTAACAGCTAAATAACTAGTTGGTTCCATATCTTCAGTTGGATTAGATTTCTTCTTTGCAATTGAAATTAAAGAAGAAAATGGATCACCATCGTTATCGAAATTACCAGTTAAATAGTATCTCAATGGACTCAATATGAACAAACCCAATAAGGACAACAAAGTTAAAATCTTGATACTCATTCTGAAAAATCTTAGGAAGACATATGAATCTAAACCAATAACTTGTAGTAATTGGTCATTGTTGATTGAGAGTACCACTGGGATCCATCCAAACAGGGAATTAGGCAATTTCTGGATCTTCTTGTTCCTGAAGCTTCGCACAGAAAAGATTAGGGGGAAGTTGTATCTCATAATGCAGAATATGAGGAAGAAGAACACACCCAAGGCTGTTGTTGTGTACAATTGGACTTTGAAGAGATTGTGGGTCTGTCGTCTCGGGTCAAAAATCGGAGGGTCATCGTCCCCATAACTGGAATTTGCTACTGCTAACACACTCTGCGCTGCCAAATGGATCGCGCTGTTTTCCATCAACGTTCTATCTGTGATGTTATTAACTTGTTACTAGTTCTGTATTACATTTTTTTATTATTTTTTGCCCTTGTAGATAGAATTATATAAACGAGATTACGTAAGCATAGGAAACTTACCTTCTCTTATAAATACATGGCTTTAAAAGCCACTCACCCTCTGACTGTTCCCCCCTCACCTCCTTAATTGGCTTACTGACTGTTCCTTTGAATGGCTTCAAAAACTCAAATTTCGTAAACATTTTGTTACCATCATCCACAACTCTGCTTTTGAACCCCAAACTTTCAACAGCCTTGATGAATTCAGCACCCTTGGAGTCTGATAGCCTTGATTTAATTTCAGTAATCCACAATTCCCCTCCATTGATCAAAACCCTGTCTGCCTCTTTGATAAAATCAAGGAAGTTCGTACCCATTAAACTCAAACAAAAGATTGCAATACTACATGATGAATCTTTCATTGGGACGTTTTTGATATCAGCAACGGTAATTTTCTCATTGACTTTCTTCAAATCAAATGAATGCACTTCAATGGCAAGTTTCCAGTTCTTCAATGGGATATCTGCTCCACCACCGAACTTCTTCTTGAATTTCTTTAAACCATTCTTAACTTCCTTTTTGTCTTTGTATAATTCCATGAAATTATCAACTTGAATTGCTAATTCAGCTTCACCACATCCCATATCGGCAACAACAACTTTATTTTCATTGTCTTTAACACCTGGTAAACCACCAGGGGAATTAATCATCTTTGATATACCCCTATAAATTAATTCCCTAGTGAATAAATCAACTGGGTTTTCTGGCCATGATTCAACTTGTGATGCAAACCCCCTATGATATTCATCAAATAATTCTGGTTGTTTCTTCATCATTTCTAATGCTTCACGAGAATCAGTTGTGTATAACTGTTCATTAATCCAACGAAATCTTGATCCTGATAATTTCGCTAACATCTTCCTTTGTAATGGGGTTAATTTACTTTGATCAATACCCTCTCCCATATCAGCTGGTGGTGCTTCTTCTAATTTAACTCTCTTTGGTCCATTTGTTTCCTTTGGCTCCTTTGATAATTCCTTTGGATCATTTGATTCATTATCATCTTCAACAGGTCTCTTTTTCAAACTGTTTTCAGTCTTTTCTGTTCCCTCTTTTCTAGGCTTCCGTTCCTTCTTTGGTGCCCTGGTCTTCTTCACCTTCTTTCCTTCCATATCCCATCCTTTGACTTGAAATAACATCGTTTTTTTTTATTCTAAAGATGAAAATTTCACTTGATTTTTTTTTTTCTTATTATGTAGAATAAAATCCTCAATATTTCTTTGATGATGATGATATTCAAAATATTATCACTAGAAAAAGATTTTTCTTAAACTTATAAATAAAAGCTACAGGTTTAGTAAAAGTTTTTGTTTGAGTATCAAACCACTTTTTTATTTTAATTCTTAGTACAATGGTTTATCAAAAGTGATATTTGGGAAATTTTAATCATTTAACTAGTATAATAAGCTAAGATTTAGTTTTGTGTGTGATGAATTCTTCTATTTGGAATAGCATACAAACAAATGCAATGGAATGATCACATCTTTTATTACTGTTATACCTTTTACAATTTATATTAAGATTTCATTAACAATGATAGTAAAGTAATTTTATATTTATATAAAGTTAAAGAATTTAAAAGATGACGCAATTCCAAAGCTAGTTGTGTATTCAATACACTCACTCACTCCCCCACTTAGTTTTTGGAACAACAACAGGCATCCGTTTTGCAATTTGCACATTTACATCCACCTTCACACTTGCATGTTGATGATGTTGAACATACACATTGTGATGATTTTTCTTTTGAACAGGAAGCGCATTTACATTCCCCTGGTGGACACTTACATGTGTTTGAACATGAACAGTCTGTGGTGGATTCTTTTGTAGAGCATTGGCAGTTGTCTTTTGGACATTTGCAAGCTTTTTCACATGAGCATGTAGTAGCTGATGGTTTGCATGAAGTGCTGGCACAGTTTGACATTGTTATTATTTGTTTATTATTAATATGAAAAGTTCAATATTAATACTTGTCATTGAAAGTTGCCATATCCCCTTCTTTTATAATATCGAGTTATTTTAGCTATTTCAGCCAAAACCACGCAATTGATGACTATTTGCGATTTTTTAGCTACCTTTCCAAATCAAAATATTAATTTCTTTTTGTGATGCTCAGGAACTACAATATTATTCAATGATGAATTCTAAAGCCCTTGTAAAGTAATTGAAAGTTAGGTTAATCGATTAGAATGTGGTTTAATATAATATACAAAGATTATAAGACAAGCAATGAGTGATACCGAATACTAAAATGAAGATTAAAGGTTTCTAATATAAAAATGAAAACTTAAAAATGGCAGAAGATAAATTAGAAACAATTGTTTGGACAAAACCATTAAAGTAACTTCTTAATGTCTTCTTCAATAGTTTCTGGCTCAGTCTCAGAAGCGTATCTTTCGATAACTTCACCATTTTTGCCAATAAGGAACTTTTCAAAGTTCCACTTAATAGGGTTTAAACCAAGCAAACCGGAATTTTGGTCTTTAAGCCACTTGTATACTGGTTCAGTGTTGGCACCGTTAACATCAATCTTTTTCATCAATGGGAATGTAACGCCAAAGTTCAAGGAACAAAATTTAGCAATTTCTTCAGCGGAACCAGGTTCTTCTTGAGCAAATTGGTTACATGGGAAGCCAACAACAACAACGTCCTTTGATTTGTATTTCTTGTACAAACTTTGGAGACCAGCATATTGTTTTGTGAACCCACACTTTGAAGCTGTGTTAACAATAAGAACAACCTTTCCCTTCAAATCAATTAATGGGAATTTCTTACCTTTGTTATCAATTGGGGTGAAACTATAAAAATTAGACATTTTCTTAATTATTTTGCTAAAATACCTATTCATAAAAGAAGATGCAATTGTAATAACATTTAATTTTTTATTATCATGACAGCCAGACTATTTTTGTTTCTAGGCTTTTTAAATTGTAACTTCTTTATTAATTTACAAATTAAAAAAAAAATCAAGTACCCAAATTCGAGCCTGTGATTGATTTTTTTATTTTCAATATACTTGACCATTGAACTAATTTTAAAATTTTTGACCTCAAAAATTTATGGTTTTATAACCTCTAATGATATTAATTTATAAAAACTAGTACCTCAAAACTAGAATAAAAATATTGAAAACACCAAAGGTTAAAAAAGTATATATTAAAACATTTAAAAGTTATTTATTTTGCTACTGAAGGCTAATCTTAAATCAAATATTTATTATTATTTCTCTTTGTATTTGTTTACATTCATTCGTGGTTTTAAATAAGTAATTAAATAAAATTTAAGGTATTAAAATTGGAAAACATATTTTTGCTCATAAAATTTCCCTTTACGGCGGATTTTTTAAGTTTTTCAAATATTTTACCCATTTTCAGGGAAAATAATAAAGTTTCTCAAGAAAAAAAGATTGGCCTCAGAATGAAACATAACTGCATAAAATTAATTAATTAATTATATATTAAATTAAGTAAACAAAATTTGCAAACATTCACCTTTAATTTTCTTGCCATCAAAAAGGGTGCATGACAAAGGTGCTTCAACTTAATTCACATCTTAAAACAAATGAAACTTTTCAACAATGAGCTGTGTATTTAAATTAGCTTTTGGAGCCACTCACTTAGTAAATTCTTCCAATTCAATAGGGGTTCTTTATATAAACAGTTTTCCAGTTATTCACTATTTCTGAAATGTGAAGTGCAGAAGAATGGTTCATTCCCCGCAATGGAATGTGAAAAGAAAAGTTATGTTTTGACTTTGGTACATTGAAAACATCAAATTCTTTCTTAAAGTTGTATTAAATACGACAAGTCATCTATTTAATGTTCCTTGTAAATGACTGAAACTGATTAACTTGTTTTTAATAATAGTTTAAAAGGCTGATTAAATGCTAAATTTTGGTTTGCCACTTGATTACTTAAATTAGGACTTTCAGACCCCAAATTTTTATTTAAAGTACCAAAACATACAGAAAAAAGTACACAAATGTCATACTTGCAACTGATTATTCTAAATTCCACGTCTTGGCATTTTAATTGGCAAATTAATTTACAAGCTTTGGATAATAAAATTGATAAAAAAAGTTTAAATTATCAATTTTTTTGCCTTCCTTCAAAGCTGGCAAGAATTGTCTATAAAGGGAAAGGATAGTAGCCTTATTTGGATTAGGGATGGAAAGCTAATAAATTGAGGGAATATTAACTAACCAAAACTTCCTTTCTTCGTCTTAGCGTTACCATGTAGATATAACAATATGGATATCAATGGAATCACTATTTGATTCAGGTTTGATAGATAAAATCATTATATGAAATCTTACTTTAGAATTCCAATAAATCCATTTTTTAATTCTCAGTGCCCTTCTATTTCATTAATTCCAAAGGGAAGCATTAAATTACACAATTGTATGCCATGGGGATTGGCTTGAAAATGCTATAAAAGGAAGTGGATTCCCCAATTTCGGAACTTTTGACAGCCTGAGTACCATCTTAACTTTAATAAAAATGATGTTTCACTTTAAGTCACGTGTTATTTCTAACGATTTTGATGAATATGCTGATTATGCATCACGATATGGCCTTAAAGGCAATAAAAAAACAAAGAGTAAAAGTAGATGTAATAACAGAGCCGTTTCTGCGCATAAGAGATCAATTGATTTTAGCCCTATTGCTAAGCTGAGGATTGATTTTGATAAAAATGGTAATTACGATTCAAGAAAGATTTGTCAAGACCTTAATGCTGAGTATGAAAAATTAACAAAAGATGATTTTGTTACTCTTTCTGCTTATGTGTTTGCAAACCGTATAAGTAGAGGTAAAACATTTACCCTTGAAAGAATTTAAATTAATTATT